>NW_026475028.1:80000-92500 GCF_026875155.1 Cherax quadricarinatus
CGAACTTACAGCCCCCCCACACTATGCTGTAGAATCACACAGCACACTGCCAGGTCCCCCACCCCAACAGACCTCCCAGAACACACTGTTGGAGAGGAAACTGAAGGTATGGTACACCAACGCTGATGGAATAACGAATAAGTGGGAGAAGCGGCACAAAAGAATCAAAGAGCCATTACCGGACATCATGGCTCTCACAGAAAAATCTCACAGGAATGATAGGAGATGCCATCTTTCTAAAGGGATATCAGATCCTGAGGAAAGGCAGAGTGAACAGACGGGGTGGAGGAGTGGCAGTGCTCATCAAAAACCATTGGGATTTTGATGAGGTGGAGAGAGGAGACAGGAGAAGCAAGAGACTACATAATAAGAACAAGGTGGTAATTGCAGTGATGTATAACCCGCTACAGAACAGCAGTAGGCCAAGGCAAGAGTATGATGGAGTAACAGAGCGATGGTTGACACACTAGCTGAAGTGGCCAGAAGGGCTCATGCGGGCAGGGCAAAGCTGCTGATTGTGGGTGAGTTCCATCACAAGGAAATTGACTGGGAGAATCTGGAGCCACATGGGGGCCCAGAAACGTGGAGGGCTAAGATGATGGAGGTGGTACTGGAAAACCTCATGTACCAACAAGTAAGGGACACTACCAGAGAGAGAGGAGAGGATGAACCAGCAAGATTGGACCTAGTATTCACCGTGAGTAGTGTAGATATTGAGGACATCACATATGAAAGACCCCTCGGGGCCAGTGACCATGTGGTTCATAGCTTCTAATATATAGTAGAGTTATAAGTGGAGAGGGAAACATGAAGGTCAGGAGGAATGAAGCCAAATTAAAAGAGTGGGGACTACACAGGGATGAAGAATTTCCTGCACGGGGTTCAGTGGGACAGAGAACTGGCAGGGAAGTCAGTAAATGAGGTGATGGAATGTGACAACAATATGAAAGGAAGTTGAGGAAAGGTTTGTAGCGAAGGGTAACAAAAATAACGAGCAAGACAGGATGATGTCTTGGTTCACCGAAAGGTGTAGAGAGGCCAAAACCAAGTGTGCTAGAGAATGGAAGAAGTATGGAAGCCAAAGGACCCAGGAGAGTAAGGAGAGCAGTCATAGAGCCAGAAATGAATATGCACAGGTAAGAAGGGAGGCCCAACGACAATACGAAAATGATATAGCAGCACAGCCACATCAAGAGGAAAACAACCTCCAAGGACCAGGTAATCAGACTGAGGAAGGAAGGAGGGAAGATCAAAAGAAATGACCGCGAAGTATGTGAGAAGCTCAACATGAGATTTAAAGAAGTGTTCACCGAGGAGACAGAAGGGACTCCAAAAAGACGAAGAGGTGGGGTGCATCATTAAGTTTTGGACACAATACATACAACAGAGGAGGAAATGAAGAGGCCGCTAAGCGAGTTAGATACCTCAAAGGCGATGGGCCCTGAGAGAGGGAGCAAATGCGATATGTGTATGACTAGCAACAATCTTCAACACATCTATCGAAACAAAGCGACTACCTGAGGTATAGAAGACAGCAAATGTAGTCCCATTTTCTAAAAAGAGACAGACACGAAGCATTAAACTACAGACAAGTGTCACTGACAAGTATAGTATGCAAAGTCATGGAGAAGATTATCAGGTGAAGAGTGGCTGAGCACCTAGAAAGGAATCAGCTTATCAACGACAACTAGCACTGTTTCGGGGACGGGAAATCCTGTGTCACAAACCTACTGGAAATTTATGACAGGGTGAAAGCAGAAAGACAAGAGAGAGAGGAGTGGGTAAATTGCGTTTTCTTGGACTGTAAGAAGGAGTTTGACACAGATCCACACAAGAGATTAGGGCAAAAGCTGGAGGACAAGGCAATGATAACAGAGAAGGTACTGCAATGGATCAGGGAATACCTATCTGGAAGACAACAGCGACTCATGGTAGGTGGCGATGTGGCAGAGTTTACGCCTGTGATGAGCAGGGTTACAAAGTGGTCAGTCCTAGGACAGGTGCTGTTTCTGGAATTTGTGAACGACATGACGAAACGAATAGAGTGAGTAGGGTCCCTGTTTGCAGATGATGTGAAACTGATGAGAATAATTCAATCGGTCGAGGACCAGGGAAAAACTACAAAAGGATCAGGGCTGGCTGCAGGCCTGGTCCAGAAACTGGCTCCTGGAGTTTAACCCCACCAAGTGAAAAGTCATGAAGAAACAGCAAGAGTACAGTCTAGGAGGCAAGAGACTGTAAACCTCACTCAAGGAAAAGGATCTTGGGGTGAATATAACACCGGGTATATCTCCTGAGGCACACATCAACCAAATAACTGTTGCAGCATACGGGCGCCTGGCAAACCTAAGAACAGCATTCCTACATCTCAATAAGGAATCGTTCAGGACCCTCTACACCGTGTACGTTAGGCCTGTATTGAAGTATGCAGCACTAGCTTGGAACTCACACCTAGAAAAACACGTAAGGAAACTAGAGAAAGTGCAAAGGTTTGCAACATGACTAGTCCTGGAGCTAAGGGGCATGTCCTACGACGAGAGGTTAAGGGAAATCAACCAGACGACACTGGAGGACAGGAGAGATAGGGGGGATATGATAACGGCATATATAATACTGAGAAGAATCGACAAGGTGGACAGAGACAGGATGTTCCAGAGATGGGACACAGCAACAAGAGGTCACAGTTGAAAGTTGAAGACTCAGATGAATCACAGGAATGTTAGGAAGTATTTCTTCAGTCACAGAATTATCAGGAAGTGGAATAATCTGGGAAGTGATATAGTGGAGGCAGGATCCATACATAGCTTTAAGAAGAGGTATGATAAAGCTCATGGAGCAGGGAGAGAGTGACATAGTTTCAACCAGTGAAGAGGCGGGGCCAGGAGCTATGACTCAATCCCTTCAACCACATATAGGTAAGTACATATAAGTGAGTACACACAATCATGAACACGCACATACAAGCGCGCACACACACGCACACGCACAGACACGCGCACACACACACACTAAGGCTCTCGCTCCCCCAACCCCAATATTCTTGCATGACCACAATGATAGAAAAGAAACTGAAAGTTTGGTACACAAACGCGGATGGAATAACGAATAAACATGAGGAGTGGAACGAAAGAATCAGCGAAAAATCCCCAGACATCATAGCAGTCACAGAAACAAAACTTGCTGAGACAGTAACAGACACAATCTTCCCAATGGGATATCAGATCCTGAGGAAAGATAGAAGGAGTAGAGGGGGAGGAGGGGTTGCACTGCTCATAAAACACCGATGGGGATTTGAGGAAATGGAAGGCATGGACATGATTGGAGAAAGAGACTACATTGTAGGTACAATTCAATCCGGAGAACATAAAGTAGTCATTGGAGTGATGTATAACCCACTACAGAACTGCAGGAGGCCAAGAGAGGAGTACGAAGAAAACAACAGGGTGATGGTGGGCACACTGGCTGAGGTGACAAGAAGAGCTCACTCGAGCAGAGCAAAGTTACTGGTAATGGGCGATTTCAACCACAGGGAGATCGACTGGGAAAACCTGGAGCCACATGGGGGTCCCGAAACATGGAGAGCCAAGATGATGGATGTGGTACTTGAAAACCTCATGCATCAACATGTCAGGGACACAACCAGAGAGAGACGGGAGGATGAGCCAGCAAGACTGGATCTTGTGTTCACCCTGAGCAGTTCAGACATTGAGGACATCACTTACGAGAGGCCCCTTGGAGCTAGCGATCACGTGGTTCTGAGTTTTGATTATATAGTAGAGTTACAAGTGGAGAAGGTAACAAGAACCGAAGGGGACAGGCAAAACTATAAAAGGGGGGACTACACAGGTATGAGAAACTTCCTGCAGGAGGTTAAGTGGGACAGAGAAATGGTAGAAAAATCAGTAAACGAGATGATGGAATATGTGGCAACAAAGTGCAAGGAGGCAGAGGAAATGTTTGTTCCCAAGGGAAACAGAAATAATAGGAAGACCAAAACGAGTCCTTGGTTTACCCGAAGGTGTAGGGAGGCAAAAACTAAGTGCAACAGAGAATGGAAAAGGTACAGGAGGCATAGGACCCAGGAAAACAAGGAGATTAGTAGAAGAGCCAGAAACGAGTATGCACAGATAAGGAGGGAGGCCCAGCGAATGTATGAAAACGACATAGCATCGAAAGTCAAATCTGACCCGAAACTGCTGTATAGCCACATTAGGAGGAAGACAACAGTCAAGGACCAGGTGATAAGGCTGAGGAAAGAAGGTGGAGAACTCACAAGAAACGATGAAGAGGTATGTGAGGAGCTCAACACGAGATTTAAGGAAGTATTTACAGTAGAGACAGGAAGGACTCTGGGGGGGCAGACCAGATGGGGACACCAGCAAGGAATACACCAACAAGTGTTGGACGACATACATACAGATGAGGAGGAGGTGAAGAAACTGCTAAGGGACATCGATACCTCAAAGGCAATGGGACCGGACAACATCTCCCGTGGATCCTTAGAGAGGGAGCAGATATGTTGTGCGTGCCACTTACCACAATCTTCAACACGTCCCTGGAAACTGGGCAACTACCTGAGGTATGGAAGACGGCAAATGTAGTTCCCATTTTTAAAAAAGGAGACAGAAAAGAGGCACTAAAATATAGACCTGTGTCCTTGACGTGTATAGTATGCAAAGTTATGGAGAAGATTATCAGGAGGAGAGTGGTGGAGCACCTGGAACGGAACAAGAGTATAAATGCCAACCAGCACGGATTCATGGAAGGCAAATCCTGTGTCACAAACCTTCTGGAGTTTTATGATAAAATAACAGAAGTAAGACACGAGAGAGAGGGGTGGGTTGATTGCATCTTCTTGGACTGCAAGAAGGCCTTTGACATAGTTCCTCACAAGAGATTAGTGCAGAAGCTAGAGCATCAGGCGCATATAACAGGAAGGGCACTGCAATGGATCAGAGAATACCTGACAGGGAGGCAACAACGAGTCATTGTACGTAATGATGTATCACAGTGGGCACCTGTGACGAGCGGGGTCCCACAGGGGTCGGTCCTAGGACCAATGCTAATTTTTGGTATATGTGAACGACATGATGGAAGGGTTAGACTCAGAAGTGTCCATGTTTGCAGATGATGTGAAGTTAATGAGGAGAATTAAATCAGATGAGGACCAGGCAGGGGACTTCAAGAGACCTGGGACTGACTGGACTCATGGTCCAGCAAATGGTTCTCGAATTTAATCCTGCCAAATGACTAAGTCATGAAGATAGGGGAAGGCACAGAAGACCACAGACAGAAGTTTAGGCTAGGTGGCCTAATGACTGCAAACCTCACTCAAGGAGATGATCTTGGGGTGAGTATAACACCGAGCATGTCTCCGGAAAGCACAATCAATAAGATAAATGTGCAGCATATGGGCGCTGGCAAAACTTAAGAGACAGCATTCCCGATACCTTAGTAAGATCGTTCAAGACACTGTACACCGTGTATGTCAGGCATATGGGTGGTATGCAGACCTGTTTGGAACCGCACTTGATAATAGCACGTCAGAAAACTAGAGAAAGTACAAGGTTTGCGACAAGTTTTAGTTCCAGAGCTATGGGAATGTCTATGAAGGAAAGATTAAGGGAAATCCGGCCTGACGACACTGGAGGACAGGAGGGTCAGGGAACATGATAACGACATTATAAAAATCTGCGTGGAATAGACAATGTGGACAAAAGACAGGATGTTTCGGGGAGGGGAAACAGAAAACAAGAGGCCACCTTTTGGAGTTTGAGACACAAATGAGTCAGAGAGATATTAGGAAGTATTATTTCTTCAGTCATAGGATTTGTAAGGCAGTGGAATAGCCTAGGATAATGGGGACACGTGAGGGAGGCAGGAACCATTCACAGTTTTAAGCGAGGATGATAAAGCTCTGGAGAGCGGAGAGGAGAGAGAGGAGCCGTAGGCAACCGGTGTGAAGAGGCGGGGGCCAGGAGCTAATGGATCGCCCCTGCAACCACAAATAGGTGAGTTACAAATAGGTGAGTTACACACACACAACACACACACACACACACACACACAACACACCACCACACACACACACACACTCACACACACACACACACACACAATAGGCACAAGTACACACACACACACACACACACACACCACACACACACACACACATAGGCCACAAGTACACACACACACACCACAACAACACAAACACACACACACCACACACACCACCCACCACACAACACACACACACACACACACACACACACACAAGTACACGCACACACACAATATATATGTCGTGACTAACATGCTGCTGCACTTGCGTATAGGCAGGATCAATTTAAAACTTATACTTTTTTTCAAAAAAGAAAATATTTTGACAGAATGATATATACTTTTTCATTGACAATGTATATAAAGATTAATCTTTGGGACCAAAACAATAACTTAGAAAACCTCGCTATCTAGTATAAATTAAACGTCATTTTTTAAACTTAAATTCTTGCTCTATATAAGAACATAAGAACATAAAGAACGAGGAACACTGCAGAGGCCTACTGGCCCATGCGAGGCAGGCCAAGTCCCTACCGGCTTAGCCAATGCACCCACCTCGTCGGTCAGGTCACATTGACTTAGTGGAGGAACCGGGCAACCGACTGTTTGCACAAGCTTCAGGTCTAACTCACACCCACTCCACATCTATCATGGATTTATCCAACCTATTTTTTAAAGCTACACAACGTTGGCCTCTATAATCGGTACATTGGGACGTTTGTTCACTCCATCACCACTCTATTACCAAACCTGTACTTTCCTATATCCCTCTGAATCTGAATTTTTCCAACTTTAACACCATTGCTGCGAGTCCTGTCTAGGCTGATATTTTCAGCACACTTTTACCATCCCCTTTATTTATGCCTGTCTTCCACTTATAAACCTCAATCATATCCCCCCTATTTTACGTCATTCTAGAGAGTTGGCAGTTCAGGGCCTTAGTCTATCCTCTTAGGGAGGTTTTGATTCATGGGATCATCTTTGTCATCCTCCTTTGAACTTGTTCCAGAGATTTATATCCATTCTGTAATACGGTGCCCAAAACTGTGCGGGCATAATCTAAATGAGCCTAACCATGGATTGTATAGAGTTGAAGACAACCTGAGGGACTACCCTATTATTTATGCTTCTGGATATGAAGCCAAGGATTCTATTAGCTTTATTGCGAACACTTATGCACTGTTGTCTTGGTTTCAGATTACTGCTAACCAGAACGCCTAAATCTTTTTTCGCAATCCGTAATATTAAGATCTAACATTATTTAGTTTTATGTGCATGGTTATTGTGCCTGTCCAACATTTAGAACTTGGCATTTGTCTATATTAACTGCATCTGCCACTTCTCCGACCACTGCATCAGTCTATTAAAATCTTCTGAGTGCTCGTATGTCCTCGTTCAGAATTGAATTCGACGGCCTATTTTTGGGTGTGTCATCGGCAAACTTGCCGTTTGTCGTCTTTATGCACTCATCCTATGTTCTCGTTTATGTAGATTGTGATACAGCAGGGGGCCCAAACACTGACCCCTGAGGAACACCGCTCGTGGACGTTCCCACTCTTGTAATTTCTCACCATTTATGCAAAACTCTCTGCTGCCTATTTGTCAACCATGCTCTAATCAGGAAAAAAATTTCTCCTTCCTATTCCATGTGCTTTAATTTTCCTCAATAGTCTCTGTTGTGGGACCCTGTCAAAAGCATTACTGAAGTCCTTTATACACAATAATCATATTTTCTTGTACCATGATCTTAACTCCTCAAATACCTTAGTGTAAAAAAGGTAATAAATTCGTAAGGCTGGAACGCCCCTTTGTAAAACCATGCTGAGATTCGTTGATTAATTTATGCTTTTTCAAGGTGGCTACGACTGCCGTCGGCAATTATTGATTCCATAAATTTTCCTCTATGGAGGTTAGGCTTATTTGGTCAATAGTTCGAAGCTTAAGGGAACTGTCACATGTTTAGAAAATAGGTATCACATTTGCATTTTTCCACTTATCTGGCACCATGCCAGGTTGTAGTGATTATGTTGAAAAGATTAGCCAAAGGTGTGCTAAGCTCCTCTTTACATTCCTTTAGTACCCTTGCATACAGTTCATCAGGGCCTGGGGATTTGTTAGGTTTTAATTTATCTATTTGCCTAAGGACCATGGACTTGTGACCCCTAATAGTGCACAGTTTATTCGTCCTGTTCTACATAATTTATTCATTACTAGATATTTTTTTGTTTTTGTCGCTGGTATCCTCCTGTGTAAAAACTGGAGGAAGGTATGTGTTAAAATTTCATACACATTTCCTTATCCACTGTCAGTGAGCTGACCGAGGAAAACTTTTGAGTGGGCCTATCTTGTCCCTGTCTTACTTCTGTATACCTGAAGAATCCTTTTGGTGTTAGTCTTCGATTCTCTTGCAACTTTAACCTCATTAATTCTTTTTGCTTTTCTAAAATCGTTTTTATTTCTCCCTTAACTGAATATATGATTTCTTAATTGCCCCTCTCCTCTTTTGATTTGCCTATATATGCCTCTCTTTTGACCTATCAGATATTTTAATCTATTGTTCATTCCATTTAGGATTCATTTTTGTTTGATTCTGATTCCCTATTTGGAACATAATTTGACTGAGCAGCTAGAACTATGCCTGGGAAAGCATCATATCGCAACCATCACCACCTACCTGACACCTAGTCAGGTCATTCCAGTTCAGGCCCACCTAAGTAAAATTTTTCAAGTCTATGAAATCAGCCAAGCGAAAGTCAGGGACGGAAGACTTGATTGCCATTATTAGGGGAAATTCCATGATATGTTAAAATGAGTGATTTGTGTTCACTCTCCCAAGTCATCATTATCTCAAGATTATTAATTAGTGGTTCCCTAACTGGCAAGAACCAAGTTCAAGGAGGTTATTTCCCTAGTTGGCTCTGTTCACAATAATCTGTTTTAAAAAAACAATCCTGGATCGTATCATGAATGTCACCCGACTTTAAATTTCCTGTCCAAATTGCTCAGTAATCTGTCTATAGTTGAAATCTACATGAGCACAACATTTTCGTATGTAGATGCCCTTACGAATTCGTCCATAGAAGTTTACTGCACTCCCTATCAAGATTTGGGGCCCTGTACATCACACCCAAAATTAGTTTTTTCTCGGCCCCCTCGAGAAGCTGGTAACCAAAAGATTCAGTGGACTGACGCTTTTAATTTATATCTTGTCTGACACAACATTTAAATTGTCCTCTGACATATTCGCTATCCCCACCTTTCCTGTTGACCCTGTCAGTGTGGAATAATTATAGCCTTGTTTGTGACATTCAGAGGGCTCTCTCTATCTTTCAGATTGAGCCAGGTCTTGTTATAGCAATAAATATCTATGTTTCCTTCACTTGCCAATTAATTTAGCTATCTATCTTTTTTCTATCATCTGCTATTAGTATAGTAAACTTACGGGAGTAGTCCATGCTGCCCTCTGCTGCCCCCTTTGTTTGCTGACTGTTCTATTGTCTTTATTTATTAACTTCATGCTGAATGCCTTTTATACATTTACTGGTTTCCAACCCTAGTGTTGCAATGCATTGTTTCCCACACACACCATCCTCTCTATCTTCCATCAGTTTAAAATCATAGGCATTTCAACCAATGGCCTTCCTCAATCGAAGTCTTGCAAGGGCTACCACCCCTTGCCCCTGAGAGCGTATGAACCCCATCACCTTGCATACATATCATGTTTGCCATAAAAAGTTGTTCCAGTTGTCAATGGGAATGGGATTGCAAGTTCCATTGCAGTATCTGTCTAGCCAGCAATTACCACCAATTGCCACTAGACAACCAATTCATTTCTACTCCCCTTCTAGGCAAAGATGCTACATATGTTGGGATCCCTCCCTTTGACTTAATGAAAATCTATAGCTGACCTGTATTATCTAGCAGCCTTCTCTATCCTACCCTTCCCAATATCATTTCCACCAGCACTGAGACAGATAATGGGGCTGGTGCCCATTTCCTGACTTGATTTTATCCAGTCTGTTGGACAATGTCCCCAAACACCAGCACCAGGGGAAGCACACTCTATCTCTCATCTTCTTATTCCTATTACAAAAAGCTCGGTCATATTTCTACCGGAGGAGTCACCAACCACAAGGAATGCGCTTATTTCTTCATTAGCAGGGGCGTTAGTACCTACTTCACTGGCCAATGAAGTACATTCATCCTGGAGAACAGAGAAGAAGCGATTTCCTCCTCTTCAGATCTTCCCTCTTAACTTTCCTTACTCTGTGCGCTCCCAATACTGTGAACAACTCGCCACTTGTAGCAGGAAGCTGGGCTGGCCCTCTATGCTGGTGCTCGGTTTGCCTACCTCCCCACTTACAGCCTCCTCACAGTGAGAGACCAGACTGCACCGCACTGCTAGTAGCCTCTTTCCCACGTCTTATAAATTTTTCTTACTATTTCTTAAAATAAGTTAAAAAAACTGACATTTTGAAAAGCGGCTGAAGTATCCAGGATAATTCATCCGTTTTTCAACATGTCAGCATGTACAATCACAAAATTGATTGGGAAGGCTGCCACCATCAAACACCAAATCATATGAGGTACAAACGCATCTTGCCACTCCCAATTTCAACATCTCACAGGAACAACGGAAACGAGACGTCATTCCCAAATTCACCCTCAGGAAGTACATACCAGCACCCAACACACAACGCCTGTACATAAACAGGGTTCACATAGTACAAATAAACTTCCTACCCAAATTTTTAGCTTCACTACAGGACCTGTCTTATAATTCCCTCCAAGACCATTAATCCTCTTCACTCACATGACACTCACTACTCCCCACCACGGCGAGACCTGCAACTTTTTCTATAAATTCATGTTCTTCTTTCACTTGTGTATATACTGAAGAGGATTAATGACGGGGTGAAACTTTATGTTCATGTTTTCAGGTGGGTTATTTTTATTTTAAATTATATATTATAGATATATTATATTTATATATATATATATTATATATATATATATATTTTTATTATTATTATTTTATTTTACACTGCGATTCCCACCAAGGCAGGGGGGGTGGCCCGACGAAAAAAGAAAATCTTTCACCATCATTCACTCCCTTCTCTTGTCTGCCAGAAGGGTGCTTTTTCACTTACAGTTTTTAAACTTGCAACATTAAACCTCCTTCAGAGTGCAGGCACTGTACTTCCCATCTCCAGGACTCAAGTACGGCCTGCCGGTTTCCCTGAACCCCTTCATAAATGTTTCTTTGCTCACACTCCAACAGCACGTCAGTATAAAAACCCATTTGTCTCCTTTCAGCCTATCACACGCTCACGGCATGCCTGGCTTGGAAGTCCATGCCCCTCCGCACCCCAAATCCTCCTTTACCCCCTCCCTCCAACCTTTCCTAGGCCGACCCCTACCCCGCCTTCTTCCACTACAGACTGTTACACTCTTGAAGTCAATTCGTTTCGCTCCATTCTCTCTACATGTCCGAACCACCTCAACAACCCTTCCTCAGCCCTCTGGACTGACAGTTTGGAATCCCGCACCTCCTCCTAACTGCCAAAACTACGAATTCTCTGCATTATATTCACACCACACATTTGCCCTCAGACCAATGACATCTCCCTGCTCCAGCCTTCTCCTCGCTGTGCACATTCATCACCCAGGCTTCACACCCATATGTAAGCGTTGGTAAAACTATACTCTCATACATTTCCCCTCATTGCCTCCAAGGACCAAAGTTCTATGCTCCACAGAACTCTAAGTGCACCACTCACTCTTTTTCCCTCATCAATTCTATGATTTCACCTCTTCGTTCATAGACCATCCGCTGACAGTCCACTCCCAAATATTGTAATACATCACCTCCTCATTACTCTCTACCTCAAATCTGATATTCCAAATCTTTCATCGCAATCTTTTGTTATCCTCATTAGCCTTACTTTTCTGTATTCACCTTAATTTTCTTCATTTTGCACACCTACCAAATTCATCCACCAATCTCTGCTCTTCTCTTCAGAATCTCCCAGAGCACAGTGTCATCAGCAAGAGAGCAGTTGTTGACAAAAACTCCCACTTTGTGTTTTGTGAATTCTTTATCTTTTAACTCCACGCCTCTTGTGCAAGACCCTCGCATTTACTTTCTCTTAACAACCCCTTCTATAAATATATTAAACATACCTCGGTGAAATCACACAGCATTGTCTAAGGACTTACTTTAACTGGGAAATAATTTCCCTATTTCCTACTACTCTAACTTGTGCCTCACAATCCTCGTAAAAAACTCTTTTCACTGTTTCAGTAACCTACTCCTACACCATACACTTGCAACATCTGCCACATTGCCCCCCTATCCACCCTGTTCATACGCCTTTTCCAAATCCCGTAATGCCACAATGACCTCTTTAGCCTTATATAAATTCTGTTCACTTATA
>NW_026475028.1:102500-112500 GCF_026875155.1 Cherax quadricarinatus
ATAATATCTTAATAAAAATATGTTAGGAAATTATTTTAAACGGTTACTAGTAGCTGCCACCAAATAATATCCAAATAATCTATCAATGTATATGAGAGAAAATAAAGTCCACACTATAAATTTTTTCAACTATAATCCCTGAAAAATGTATATTATGTAATAGTTATTAGGACAGTACGTTGCCTCAAAAGTTACGACTTCCTTGTTACTTTATCTACAAAATCCAAAAAACAATTAGCACAAAATATAACTACCTAACGACTCTGTGAAATATAATAGTCATATTTAATAATCGCCCTTGTACGGTGTATATCTTTTAAAAATTTTTAGATACTCATGGCAAGATTCAACATTAACGCCGTCCCTTACATTACACCACTATGTTTATAACAGCATACAAATTCTGTGCCTGCAGCTCCAGTAATACCCTAAACTCTTTGCAAATTATATACCTGCCCTTTTCACATCTTAAGGGTTCACAAGTATACTCTCATCTTAATTCCAGGTCGATATAATGGTACCCAAACCTGAGTGAGAATCATCACATCACCTAATAATGGCCAGAGCTGCAATGAGTCAAAACAGTGTCTGCTGCTCTGCTACTCTCCCTATAGGCAGATCTACACAAAGTTCATAAATAACACTAAAGTAGCTAATTACTAGTTCCTTAACCTTCGACAAATTAAGAAGAAAATTTTTGGCATCTGTAACACTGGTCTTCATGTTTTTTTTTTTAATGACTCTATGGTGTCTTTTTCGGTATATATATGGAAAATAGTGATTCATCGTGTTTTTCATTCATCTCTATCACATCAGGTTGTCAATTTATACGGAAAAGTTACTTTTCTCTTTTCGTATAAAATAAGTAAATGAGAAAGTGGTATATTACCAATTAAAATGCATACCTTATACTGACTTAAATGTTAAATCTAATATATTTTTCTCTATTTTCAGATTATTAATATGTCTAGAGGCTGCATAAATTCACCAGACATATTTTGCTATGTCTGCGGGCAATTCACCCCTTCAAATTCCCGGAGCAACATTACTCCTTTATTGAAGCGCTGCTACTTTGTTTATTTTGGCTACAAACTTGGAGATCAGGACAAACCATTTGTACTACACAAAACTTGCAAGAGTAGGCTCCAAATGTGGTCAGTTGGAAAACTTAAATGTATGCCCTTTGGAGCACCAATGGTATGGAGGGAGCAGATGAACCACCATGATGACTGCTACTTTTGTATGACTAAAGTAGCTGGATTCAAAAAGAAGACTAAAGATCGCATAATATACCCAAATATTCCTTCAGCAATGAGGTGTGTTCCACACTCTGAAGATATTCCTGTACCTGTGCCACCTGAGACATTTCATCAGATTCTAAGGAAATGGAAGTAGACTATAAACCCCCAACAAATAACGATCCCAAACCCTTCAACCAAGTTAAGCTCAGTGACTTGGTGAGAGACCTTAATTAACTTTCCAAAAGAAAATGCACTGTTACTTGGCTCTAGACTGAAGGAATACAGCCTTCTAGCTCCTGGAACAACATTCACTTGGTACTGTCATCGTGAAGCGGAATTCACTCAGGTCTTTGACAAAGAGGAATCTTTATTTTTCTGTTCAAATATTTCTGGTCTTATTGAAAACATGAGGATGTCATACAAAGCAAATGAATGGAGACTCTTCATTGATTCTTATAAAAGAAGTTTAAAGGCTGAACTTTTCTACAATGGCAACACAGCTGCATCTGTGCCAACTGGCCATAGTGTCCAAATGTCAGAAACTTACGCAAATATGAAGACACTAATATCTGCAATCAAGTCCAGAATCACAATTTTCTCATGTGTGGTGATTTAAAAGTTATTGCTCTCCTACTAGGTCTTCGATACGGATGCATCAAGTATCCCTGTTTTCTGTGTCTTTGGGATAGTGGGGCAGACAGCCAGCACTATGAACAAAAAGAATGGCCACCAAGAACCAGCTTCTTACTCGGAAATCACAACGTGAAAACTGTAGCACTAGTTGACCCCAAGAAAATTCTGCTGCCACCACTCCACATAAAATTTTCTGAAGGCTTTGAACAAGAATGGAACTGCTTTCAAATACCTGGTGTCAAAGTTTCCTCGTATATGTGAAGGCAAGCTAAAGCAGGAATCTTTGTTGGCCCTCAGATTCGGTAAATGATGAAGGAGAAGCATTTTGATGAAGCATTACCAGGTGTCGAGGTGAATGCCTGGTTTTCCTTCAAGCAAATTGTCCACAACTTCCTGGGAAACAGGCGCTCCCCCAAATATGAAAAAAATTATCCAACACCTGATTTCAAGTTTCCAACAACTTGGGTCTAGAATGAATGTGAAGATGCACTTTTTGCACTCACATCTTGACAATTTTCCCAACAATTGTTGGGACTACAGTGGGGAATAAGGAGAGCTGTTCCATCAAGATATTTGTTCCATCTAAACTCGATACGAGGGCAAATGGAATGTCAGTATGATGGCGGATTACTGCTGGCCATTGAAACGTAATGGTCTCGTTGCACAGCACAAGCGAAAATCAAAGGGGTCCTCCTTCCTTTGATTCAATATGTAGGCTAACAATTTGGAACATATTTTTTTAATAAAATCATTTGATTTGATTCATGTTGATTTGGAATTCATATGTTCTTAAAACTAACAGAATGAGCTTTTCTATGATTACTTGCTTAATTTTAATAAATTAACAATTTATTAAAAATTAACATTTTTTATTGTCATTAATTTGTATTTTATTCAAAATCCTTATGTGATAGAACAAAATCGTTTAGATATTTACAATCAGCAGCCCAGGAATATGTAAGATCGCAACCATGAATAAAAATAAAAATTAAAAACATTCCAAATGCAGAATAGTCTAATATATATAAATAAAACTGAACTTGAAAAAAATAATAAAATATATTTTGGTCCCAAAAGTTTATAAAAACTTTACTCTGCTAGTACTTAATCCTTCTTCTAAAAGAGATAAAAACTCTTAAAAAAGATAAAGAAAACACTAGTTATTCTTCCCTGACCGAACTTATAACACTATCCTTTAAAATCCCAAATTTTCATAATTAAGCTACTGTACAGTGACCAATATTTTCTGGCAACCTTCTTTGATCTCTATAGCATTACTTAGGCAAAATAATGTATTTTTATAATCCCTGCTATGAAAATTATAAAAACTGTAATATGTAAACAGGTGCGCAAAAAATAACCTTAGCATCTTAGCTAATGTGGAATTTTTTTTACATAATTTTCTAAATGTAGAACATATAAATAAATAATATAATAATTGTGTAATAAAATATGATGCTGATTTGACCCTTGCCAGAAATTTCGAGGAGGGGGGGAGGAGAACAGCTCCTGGGTGACCCAGAGTGGACGCCATTTGTAATTTGTGAAAAGTGGTTGCAGTGGAAAATTCTGTTAATAATTCAGCGTCTTCCGAGGTCAAATTGGTGTACATCGGCCTCAGTTCCTAATTTAGAAATTATTGACACGTTGCTGCTGAAGAACTGAGACAGGAAATTTGCGGGACTGCAAGAATTGCATTGCTAAGTGACGCGTACCCATAATTACAGTAGTTTTTGCGTTGGCCATAGTAAATCCTAGCTGTTAGGATATAGTTAGGGTGTGTTCCATCAGTATTTAGTGTCTTCCAGTAATTAAATGGCAAGTGTGAATAGCAATTATATTTTGCTTACACAGCAAGCCTAATCCTATACAGTCCACATAATATTATTGTTTAATTAATGTTAGGTCTAGCTTTTTGTGAGAGTGGTAAAGAAGCTGGCAGTCGAAGGAGGTGCGGTTCAGCGACCTACTGTGACTAAGTCCCACTTCCATCACCCAAATTACTTGCACGTAATAATTCAGGTGATGCGCAGTAAACCTCCAACAGGTGACTTGCTCACATAATAATAATAATAATGATAATAATAATAATAATAATAATAATAATAATAATAATAATAAGAAGAAGAAGAAGAAGAAGAAGAAGAAAAATAATATAATAAAAATATAAATAATTTCACAACCAATGTATATCAGATGCTCTTAATATCAATACAAATCCTGTGTACAAAAATACCAATACAAATCTTTAATACAATATTTTATTGACTGTAATATATTAAATAAAAATTCAAATCTACATTAGAAAATATTCCAGTTGTGAGATTCACGGCTGAGTGGTTACAGCAATGAGTGTGGTATGTACAAGGACGACAGTTCGAGTCCCCACCCAGTATTCTGTTAATTCACTGATAATCGTTCATTACGACTCATTCTGTTTATATATATATATATATATATATTTATTATTTTTATTATCACACTGTCCGATTCCCACCAAGGCAGGGTGGCCCGAAAAAGAAAAACTTTCACCATCATTCACTCCATCACTGTCTTGCCAGAAGGGTGCTTTACACTACAGTTTTTAAACTGCAACATTAACACCCCTCCTTCAGAGTGCAGGCACTGTACTTCCCATCTCCAGGACTCAAGTCCGGCCTGCCGGTTTCCCTGAATCCCTTCATAAATGTTACTTTGCTCACACTCCAACAGCACGTCAAGTATTAAAAACCATTTGTCTCCATTCACTCCTATCAAACACGCTCATGCATGCCTGCTGGAAGTCCAAGCCCCTCGCACACAAAACCTCCTTTACCCCCTCCCTCCAACCTTTCCTAGGCCGACCCCTACCCCGCCTTCCTTCCACTACAGACTGATACACTCTTGAAGTCATTCTGTTTCGCTCCATTCTCTCTACATGTCCGAACCACCTCAACAACCCTTCCTCAGCCCTCTGGACAACAGTTTTGGTAATCCCGCACCTCCTCCTAACTTCCAAACTACGAATTCTCTGCATTATATTCACACCACACATTGCCCTCAGACATGACATCTCCACTGCCTCCAGCCTTCTCCTCGCTGCAACATTCATCACCCACGTTTTCACACCCATATAAGAGCGTTGGTAAAACTATACTCTCATACATTCCCCTCTTTGCCTCCAAGGACAAAGTTCTTTGTCTCCACAGACTCCTAAGTGCACCACCCACTCTTTTTCCCTCATCAATTCTATGATTCACCTCATCTTTCATAGACCCATCCGCTGACACGTCCACTCCCAAATATCTGAATACGTTCACCTCCTCCATACTCTCTCCCTCCAATCTGATATTCAATCTTTCATCACCTAATCTTTTTGTTATCCTCATAACCTTACTCTTTCCTGTATTCACCTTTAATTTTCTTCTTTTGCACACCCTACCAAATTCATCCACCAATCTCTGCAACTTCTCTTCAGAATCTCCCAAGAGCACAGTGTCATCAGCAAAGAGCAGCTGTGACAACTCCCACTTTGTGTGTGATTCTTTATCTTTTAACTCCACGCCTCTTGCCAAGACCCTCGCATTTACTTCTCTTACAACCCCATCTATAAATATATTAAACAACCACGGTGACATCACACATCCTTGTCTAAGGCCTACTTTTACTGGGAAAAAATTTCCCTCTTTCCTACATACTCTAACTTGAGCCTCACTATCCTCGTAAAAACTCTTCACTGCTTTCAGTAACCTACCTCCTACACCATACACTTGCAACATCTGCCACATTGCCCCCCCTATCCACCCTGTCATACGCCTTTTCCAAATCCATAAATGCCACAAAGACCTCTTTAGCCTTACTAAATACTGTTCACTTATATGTTTCACTGTAAACACCTGGTCCACACACCCCCTACCTTTCCTAAAGCCTCCTTGTTCATCTGCTATCCTATTCTCCGTCTTACTCTTAATTCTTTCAATTATAACTTTACCATACACTTTACCAGGTACACTCAACAGACTTATCCCCCTATAATTTTTGCACTCTCTTTTATCCCCTTTGCCTTTATACAAAGGAACTATGCATGCTCTCTGCCAATCCCTAGGTACCTTACCCTCTTCCATACATTTATTAAATAATTGCACCAACCACTCCAAAACTATATCCCCACCTGCTTTTAACATTTCTATCTTTATCCCATCAATCCCGCTGCCTTACCCCCCTTTCATTTTACCTACTGCCTCACGAACTTCCCCACACTCACAACTGGCTCTTTCTCACTCCTATAAGATGTTATTCCTCCTTGCCCTATACACGAAATCACCAGCTTCCCTATCTTCATCAACATTTAACAATTCCTCAAAATATTCCCTCCATCTTCCCAATACCTCTAACTCTCCATTTAATAACTCTCCTCTCCTATTTTTAACTGACAAATCCATTTGTTCTCTAGGCTTTCTTAACTTGTTAATCTCACTCCAAAACTTTTTCTTATTTTCAACAAAATTTGTTGATAACATCTCACCCACTCTCTCATTTGCTCTCTTTTTACATTGCTTCACCACTCTCTTAACCTCTCTCTTTTTTCTCCATATACTCTTCCCTCCTTGCATCACTTCTACTTTGTAAAAACTTCTCATATGCTAACTTTTTCTCCCTTACTACTCTCTTTACATCATCATTCCACCAATCGCTCCTCTTCCCTCCTGCACCCACTTTCCTGTAACCACAAACTTCTGCTGAACACTCTAACACTACATTTTTAAACCTACCCCATACCTCTTCGACCCCATTGCCTATGCTCTCATTAGCCCATCTATCCTCCAATAGCTGTTTATATCTTACCCTAACTGCCTCCTCTTTTAGTTTATAAACCTTCACCTCTCTCTTCCCTGATGCTTCTATTCTCCTTGTATCCCATCTACCTTTTACTCTCAGTGTAGCTACAACTAGAAAGTGAACTGATATATCTGTGGCCACTCTATAGACATGTACATCCTGAAGTCTACTCAACAGTCTTTTATCTACCAATACATAATCCAACAAACTACTGTCATTTCTCCCTACATCATATCTTGTATACTTATTTATCCTCTTTTTCTTAAAATATGTATTACCTATAACTAAACCCCTTTCTATACAAAGTTCAATCAAAGGGCTCCCATTATCATTTACACCTGGCACCCCAAACTTACCTACCACACCCTCTCTAAAAGTTTTTTCCTACTTTAGCATTCAGGTCCCCAACCACAATTACTCTCTACACTTGGTTCAAAGGCTCCTATACATTCACTTAACATCTCCCAAAATCTCTCTCCCCTCCTCTGCATTCCTCTCTTCTCCAGTGCATACACGCTTATTATGACCCACTTCTCGCATCCAACCTTTACTTTAATCCACATAATTCTTGAATTTTCACATTCATATTCTCTTTTCTCCTTCCATAAACTGATCATT
This sequence comes from Cherax quadricarinatus, assembly GCF_026875155.1. Taxonomy (NCBI): domain Eukaryota; kingdom Metazoa; phylum Arthropoda; class Malacostraca; order Decapoda; family Parastacidae; genus Cherax; species Cherax quadricarinatus. The sequence goes on from NW_026475028.1 coordinate 109,811, forward strand.
TAACATTACTGCTACCCCTTCCTTTGCTCTAACTCTCTCAGATACTCCAGATTTAATCCCATTTATTTCCCCCCACTGAAACTCTCCTACCCCCTTCAGCTTTGTTTCGCTTAGAGCCAGGACATCCAACTTCTTTTCATTCTTAACATCAGCAATCATCTGTTTCTTGTCATCCGCACTACATCCACGCACATTTAAGCATCCCAGTTTTATAAAGTTTTTCTTCTTCTCTTTTTTAGTAAATGTCTACAGGAGAAGGGGTTACTAGCCCATTGCTCCCGGGATTTTAGTCGCCTCATACGACACGCATGGCTTACGGAGGAAAGATTCTTTTCCACTTCCCCATGGACAATAGAAGAAATAAAAAAAGAACAAGAGCTATTTAGAAAAAGGAGAAAAACCTAGATGTATGTATATATATATATATGCATGTGTGTGTGACCAAAGTGTAAGTAGGAGTAGCAAGATATCCCTGTTATCTAGCGTGTTTATGAGACAGAAAAAGAAACCAGCAATCCTACCATCATGCAAAACAGTTACAGGTTTTGTTTCACAGTCATCTGGCAGGACGGTAGTACTTCACTGGGTGGTTGCTGTCTACCAACCTACTACCTATATATATATATATATATAATATATATATATAATATATATATATATATATATATATATAATATATATATATATATATAATATATCGATATATATATTATATATATATATAATATATATAATATATATATATATATATATATTATATATATATATATATATATATAATATATATATATCGCGACCAAGCGACAGGATGGAAAACAACCACAGAGAGAGTTGAATGATAGTTCTAGGCCTTTCGTGGTGCAATCAACACATCATCAGGAGATTGCAAAGTTGCAGAAATGAGTAAGTAATCGTAGCGAATTCATTCCGAGGGACATGTTGCTGAGACTGAGGGTGGTGGAGGGAAAAACTTTCTGGACCCCAGGCAGAACGAGTGGCTATTGCCAGGGAGATTAAGTATTATAGGAAACAGAAAAGTCAGCCCATAAGCCAAGGTAAATTAGTGACTAGCTATCAAAATTAACATTGGTCAGTTACTGGTTATCAAGATCATCGCTCGGACCTAAGAAATATAAAGGACTTTACATTCTGAATAAAGCTGTGTCTGGCATTAGCTTTGGCATTATCATCTATTATTCAATATTTTTTATAATTTGTTTTGTAAGTCATTTTTATATAATTTCTTATCTACCACATTTAACATTTATAATGTAATATTATCGATAAGGTAACAAAAGGATCCTAATGGAAATAAGTCACTCTGTCTGACTTTTTTTTTGTATTATCCCAGGTTCTCTACACATATGCTGCTATGTATGAGAAACTATGTAACTGTATTTGCGTATACCTTGATAAACTTTACTTACTTTCTAATAACCATTAAGGAAAACGAAGATCTAGGGCAAACTAGCCTAGTGGGTAGACACAGGTCGAGCCTCACAAGGAAAGTGCCACCTCCCTAGTTCGTGGAACCCTGGCACGTAAGGCTAATCCATGGCATTCATATAAGAATCGGGGTTCAGATTGTGCATGATATTCTCAATCATTAATGTATCAAGCTTAAATAACTCATCACTACCGATGAGTAACGAAAGTTTGTCATATTTAATAATTGCAGACTCAAGGATATTTCTTTCTAGCCATGATGTACAAGGGACAATGACTTTTGCCTCAGCGCACATGGCATGATTATTACAAACTCGTGTGTGGGTGAATATTACACTTGATTTTTGAGCTGTCTTTACTGAATACTGGTGCAGAGTTATTCTAATGTTTAAAGGTTTCCCTTCTTAAGGCCCATAAAGCGTCTTTAAAATTAGTGTTTTTACGGAAGTGCCTCAGTAAGTCGCTGCTACAGAACAGGTTGGTTAATCTGTCGTCGACCCCATTTGATCAACTCCACAGGTTGAGTATTTTGATTTGCTAAAACATGAAAGGAAAATGTTATTCATTGAAGTGATAAAGTCCAAACATAGGTTCTTCTACATGGTACCACTTGAATGGCAAGATCATTTATTAAATAACATACATAGAGGTTTGAGAATAATGAAGCGGAAAGCTGAATGTTTACATGCAAGGAAAATAAACAACCTGATGGAACAAAGTGGTTGGTCCCAACATGATAACCCAGATTTCGCTATTAACTTCTTGATTGTTGAGCTTACCAGCAGCACTAGGATATGACGTGAGTTTTGCGCCCACTAGTGAGGGCAATAATTATGTTGACCTTGCCAAGTCTTTTTGCAACCTAGAAAAACAAGGGAATCTACCCCCGGAAACGTTCAACATTTGCAAAGGCATGGTATATTGGGCTTTGCTCAGACCTCTGGAACTAAATTGTCCTCAAACATTTGTTAAGTCATATCATGAATTAAAAAACGATCCTCGAAATCTGATAAAGCAAATGTGAAAGTTATTATGGAGAAAGTAGATTATAGTGGTAAAATGAACTTGCTATTAGAGGACAGGGAAACTTACGAGCCCGTTAATAAAAATGCGTTGGATCAGGTTAATAGTGAGTTTAATAAACAACTTAGAACTTTACTGAAAGGTAATGATGAACTGATTAAACAGTTATTAGCTAGGTCGGCGACACTCCCTTATATGTATGGTTTGATTAACAGACAAGC
>NW_026475028.1:117500-135000 GCF_026875155.1 Cherax quadricarinatus
TAGTGTTTGCAGTTGGAGAACAATTAGAATAGAGCGAGGCTGATACTTGATGAAGATATCGGAGCCTAAGGTAGCCTTAGATGCGACGGATGGCAGAACATATAATTTTTTGGTGGTTATAAGTTAAGAGGGTCGAACCATTGTCCAGTGTTTCTGCCACTGGACAATTTTAATTGGTTTAAACTCAAGAAATGAGGTATAAGAAATGATGCTAGAAGAGGTGTTAGATGCGTTAGAAAAAGTACTGGAGCAAAGTGTCATAAGTGGTAGAAGAAAGGGTAGGTAACGTGAAATAATCTAAGTGAGATAACATCATCCTATTTATACATTACCTGAAAGCCTTCCATTTATTACTAAAATGGGACATGTAATGTTTTGTTTTAAAGTGTCTCCGTATTCACAGAGGAACACTGATGGTCCACAGCTGGTATGTATAGGTTTAAGTGAAAGACATAAAAATTGAAACAAGACACTGAAAAACAGACAAGAACAGGATAAATGACATAGATTTTTTATTATTTATTTTCTTAAAAAAAGAATAATCCAAATAGAAGCCTGCCTTATTCTGTCTTAGAAAAGAAGCTCTGAAAATGGTCTGTTATATGCAATTATCAACAGGCAACACCTGTGGTGATTAAAGAAACTGAGCATAACATGTATACGTATTTTTCTCTGAACCTATGGTTAATACGGCTACATTCTTTCCTTTACAAATTTCCACCCTAAGACAAACTATCCTTTCTTCTATATCCCACCCCTGTTCATTCTCCATCATCTATACGTCTTTCCAGTGCCCCTACTACTACTTGTACCCCTCCATGTCTCACTCTTTTCAATACCACTTCCCTGTGATTTTTGCCATCCCTTCCTAGCACCCTTCATCCTCTCCCCCGATACCCACCGTCAGCTTCGGAGGGGTCGATGGAGCAGTCGAGCCTCTCGCCAGTGCAGGGTTTCTTCTCGATGGTTGAGACTGAACAGTGGGCCTGTGTGGCTGCAGGTACAAGGAAGGAGCGGGTCCTCATCATTATTCCCTGGCCACACGTCACAGAACATGGCGAGAAGTCCGTCCACTCCGTCACGGCGCACTCAGGCCTGATCTGTGTCCCCCAGACGCGAGATACCGTCAGCACAACGCCACACATGCAAACACAAGACGGAGCATCAGCCAGACTCCCAGGGAGATAAGACTAAGTGTTAGCATATAGAGAACATATAAACTGTTTCAATGGCAACCACGAACACGAACTCATACGGAAACAGTGAAACAAATTATTATGACTGTTGTTATTATTAGTGTTTATATTTTTTATTAATTATTATTATCAAGCACTAAACCTGTGTGGGCCATTCGTGAAGCATATTAAGCCTGCCTCACACACAGGCTTACTTGTCAACAAATGATGAGTACTGCCCAGTGAGACCCCTCTCACTTTAGAATTTGCTGAAGAGTACAAGACACTGCGGGGAATAGACAAGGTGGACAGAGATAGGATGTTCCAGAGAGGGGACACAGGGACAAGGGGTCACAACTGGAAGCTGAAGACTCAGACGAGTCACAGGGACGTTAGGAAGTATTTCTTCAGTCATAGAGTTGTCAGCAAGTGGAATAGCCTAGCAAGTGAAGTAGTGGAGGCAGGAACCATACATAGTTTTAAGAAGAGGTATGACAAAGCTCAGGAAGCAGAGAGAGAGAGGATCCAGTAGCGATCAGTGAAGAGGCGGGGCCAGGAGCTGAGTCTCGACCCCTGCAACCACAATTAGGTGAGTACAATTAGGTAAGTACACACACACACACACACACACACAGTAGCGACCAGTGAAGAGGTGGGGCCAGGAGCTTGTACTCGACCCCTGCAACCTCAACTAGGTGAGTACAACTAGGTGAGTACACACATATACACACACACACACACACACACACACACACACACACACACACACACACATATACACACACACACACACACACACACACACACACACACACACACACACACACACACACACACACACACGATACCTAAATAAAGAATCGTTCAAGACACTGTACACCGTGTACGTCAGGCCCATACTGGAGTATGCAGCACCAGTTTGGAACACACACCGGGTCAAGCACGTCAAGAAATTAGAGAAAGTGCAAAGGTTTGCGACAAGGTTAGTTCCAGAGCTAAGGGGAATATCCTACGAAGAAAGGTTAAGGGAAATCGGCCTGACGACACTGGAGGATAGGAGGGTTAGGGGAGACATGATAACGACATACAAAATACTGTGTGGAATAGACAAGGTGGACAGAGATAGGATATTCCAGAGATGGGAAACAGATGAGTCAAAGGAATGTTAGGAAGTATTTCTTCAGTCATAGAGTTGTCAGGAAGTGGAATAGCCTAGCAAGTGATGTAATGGAGGCAGGAACCATACATAGCTTTAAGACGAGGTATGACAAAGCTCTGGAAGCAGAGAGGAGAGAGGACTAAGTAGCGATCAGTGAAGAGGCGGGGCCAGGAGCTGTGTCTCGACCCCTGCAACCACAATTAGGTGAGTACAATTAGGTGAGTACACACGCACACACAGACACACACACACACACACACACACAGTTGGAAGTTGAAGACACAGATGAATCACAGGGATGTTAAGAAGTACTTCTTCAGCCACAGAGTAGTCAGGAAGTGGAATAGTTTGGGAAGCGATGTAGTGGAGGCAGGATCCATACATAGCTTTAAGCAGAGGTATGATAAAGCTCACGGTTCAAGGAGAGTGACCTAGTAGCGACCAGTGAAGAGGCGGGGCCAGGAGCTTGGACTCGACCCCTGCAACCTCAACTAGGCGAGTACAACTAGGTGAGTACACACACACACACACACACACACACACACACACACACACAGGAGCTCGGACTCGACCCCTCCAACCTCAACTTGGTGAGTACACACACATACACGCACACACACCACATACACACACCTACACACACGAACGCACATCTACCATGTCGGAGTTCATAGGATCGAGAGTAAGGCGTTACATTTTTTTTTTTAAGAATGACACTTCGCGATGGCAACAAGTGCGCCTCACACTCAGGGGGTCGTGTTATGGATCACGTAACATTCCTCCTTCATTTTCTTATATTGTACCTAAATTTCCAATTAGTGGGGATGACACGATTGAGGTAACAAGAGGCAAGGGTGAGACTGGGATTACAGTTTGGGGAGAGGAGGATTCAGAGCGTTTTCAAGGAGTAAAGAGACTTGTGAATTGTGTCCCCAGAATAAAAGGAAATTATTAGTATTGAATATTTTTCTGGGACATAAATAACGATTTAATATACAAAGGAGAAATAGAGTAACACAACAGCTTTTTTTAGACAATATGGCAGAGGATACACGGTCTAGGGACAGCTATGCTTATATACCTTCGGAGAAGGAAGGTAGTAGCTAGATGGATAGATTGAATAAAACTGAACAATATCAGGTAAGGCAAGAAGCATTAATAAAGAATTTAAATAAGAGAACTGCAACCTTAGAAAAGCACTTGAGCAAGATGAGGTGATGAAGAAGAGAAAGGTAAAACTAAATTAGAAGATAGTAATGCAAGAATAACTAAGCAAAAGTCAGAATTAGAACAGCTAGCACGGAATATTTCTGAATCTGTTAACAAGAACTTAGAGAAAGAGAGGAAAGGTTGGGAAAAATTTTAGTCTAAGACTGAAGCTAGTTTTGTAACATTTACTAGAATAAAGATAGCGATTAAACAACAGGCAGAATTAGTTAAAAAAATTCAATGCTGGAGCCAACGTTAGTCAAAAAATTAAAAAGGAGATATGCAAATAACTCTCAGTTATTGAGAGACGCTGATGATAGGAATAAAAGAGTTTTATGGTTGTGTTGCAAAGGAAATAAAATCATTAACAGCAAGAAGCAAAGAGGAAGAGCAACACATAAATGAGATGACAATATGCATTGTGAATTTCAGTTTTCAAGAGCATATTGTCGCATATAGGCCTATTGAAAATATAAGAAAAATCAGCATAGGCCACTGAAAATAACATTTTCACATTAAACTTAAAGAACTTAAAAAAAAAATAAGAACATCAAGATAGTGAGTGTTATAAGGGTATACAAATAGCGTGAAATGAATTATTCCATAAATACTGCTAAATTAGGTTGAATGTAGGTGGAAGTGAGGTTGTAAAAAAAATTTTTTTTTTAATAGATTAACAATGTCATCCAAACCCATCAAATGATTTTTCAAAGGAACGATCACAAGAGAGACGAAAACCATGCTGAAAGAAATGGGAAAGATGGAAACAATATTAAAAATATATTTTTGAAGACTTTATACACTAATATAGATGGAATAATCTCTAAAACGATTAGAATCTAGTTATATTATAAATGAAAAGAAACCTGATACAATTTGTCTAACTGAAACCAAACTGGCAAAAATACATTTTGAGTGAGGTATTTCAGAGAAACTGTTCAGTGTGGTGAAAAGATTAGGAAAGAAAGAGTAAGAAAGAAAGGAAGAGTTTTGACAATATTGGTAAAAGACTCCAGGTTAAGGAATAAGCAATCCAAAATACTGATAATTTGAAATTTTAGGGATAAGAGTACAAAATAATGATGAGAAACTATTAGAGAAGAGTTGGATAGGATAAATGAAGGACTACATTATATCCTTAGGGATCTATTGATCAAAAGTGACCGTGATAAGGAAAAAGTTGTTGTACTTAAATATTTTAAATATAAAGAAAGAAACTGGGATCCTATGAGGGTGGAAATGCAAATAAATGGCCAATAGATTTCCGCAATTTAATGGCAGGTTTTTTATGCGTCAGCATATGAATGAAGAGACAAGAATGAGACTCTCCGTCAGTATTAGAGTTTTTATTTACTTGAAGAGCTGAAAAAAATATCAACATAACCTACTTAAACCCACTTAGAAAGAGCAATCATGTTCTACTGGAAATAACATAAGCAGGAACTATTAGATTATAAGAATGGGAATTAATATTATTTAAAACAGTATTTTAGATATGTTCATTAGAAAAGAATATCACAAAGGACAGATATAAATAATATGAAACAAGTGTTCTGTAGTATATGTAATAAATGAATACAAGAGAGAATAATGAAGGTGTAATGGAAGGCTTTGAAGAGTCTGAAGAAAAAGAGCTGTAATCAGTATAGGAAGTCGACCAATTAGGAAACTTATCAAAGATTCAAGAAGACTGGAAATGAAAATAAAGCTGAAAGGAGAGAGGAAGCAAGAAATTTTGAAATGGAAATAGAACTAAATGTTATGAACCAAATGTTAAAGACACAATACAAAGAATAAATAACGATGGTAAAAATCGCTGAGGTTGAGGAGGAATTGTGTGAAGTATTCAATAAAAATCTTCAGCGTGTTCATAAAAGAAGAAATTTTTCATATATGAGATTTTAGTCCCAAAGAGACAGCTCCATTAGAGGATATTGTAATTACCGTAAAGAAATTGTTATTAAATGCTAATAGGTAAAAATACATAAGACCAGACGAGATATCACCGTGGCTCTTAGAAGAATGTGCGGATGAGTTAGGCTATCAACTGTGAATTTTTTTTTTTTAAGATTTCACTGCAGTGAAATCAGTGCTTTGTCTGAAAGCTGGCTGCCTTGGATCAAAACGTCTAGCGTGAGCTGGGCGCCAAGGTATTGGACCAATGTGGTGCGGCTGGTAAAGCACTGCGTAGTTTGTTCCAAGGTTCGAGTCTCCTTCGGCCAGAGATCAGTGTTTGTGAATACACATACATATATATATATATATATATATATATATATATTAAAATATATAAAATATATATATATATAATTTATATATATATATTTATATATATATTTTTGCAAACAATGGCAGATGGGCGATCTTAATTATGCTGGACAAGCCACGGGGGAAAGGGGGGAAATCTTAGCTCAAGTACTTTCACACTTCTCAGTGCATCATCAGGAGCTGTTCAATCTTGTAATGGAGCAACCAACAGGGAGAGAGGTCTCAGAGTAGTGTAGGTGTCACTGGCAACGGTTACCCTTTGTTTAAGGGTAACCGTGGCCACCTACGCTACTCTGAGACCTTCTCTCTCTGCTTGGTTGCTCCTTTGCAATAGTGCACAGCTCCTGATGATGCACTGAGTAGTGTGAAAGTACATGAGCTAAAGATTTCCACCGCCCCTTCCGTGGCTTGTCCTGCATATATATATATATATATATATATATATATATATATATATATATATATATATATATATATATATATATATATATATATATATATATATATTTATATTAATAAATTAGGAATTCACCCACAGTTTGAAGAGGAACTCTTAGATTATGTTTCATTTCGTCCTGGTCCATTATCAGGTCACTGAGGATCGAAACTTTGTTTAAAGTTTCCACTTCATTTATGGGTTAGATGCAAATTATTCCAACTAGGATATTTTGACTGCTATTTTTGTGTCTAGAGCGGTAGTATGAGACAGTGTCACTCACCACCTCTTGATCATGTCCCTCACACACGGGCGTGTCAGCGATGCACATCTGTTTCTCAACAAGTTCCTTGTCGCATTTCTTGCGGCCCATGCGGTCGAGGTAACGCCTGTTGCGCATGCGGTGGCCCTTGCCGCAGGTTTCGGAACACTCGGTCCAGCTGGACCACTCCGAAGTGGCGCATACTTGCTCGTCGAAGTCTGGGATCTGACGGGACCACAGCATGAGGGTGAGAACGGTGGATGGCGGAGGGATGGAAGGGGAGGGCGAGGAGGGGTGGACATGGAAAGGAAGAGGGGCAGGGAGTGATATGGTAAGAAAGGGGCGGGGAAAGGCATGGAAAAGAAGTGGGGACAGAGGGGTGAACATGGAAAGGAAGGGGGAGGAGGGATGAACAATGAATGGAAGAGAGGGGGCAGAGGGATGGACATGGAAATGAAGGAAGGGATTAGAAGGAAAATCGGAGAAAGCGAGATAAATTAGATGATATAAGTAACTTAACTGGCTTTAGTAAGAGTTTATCACTTGTGAGTACTGACAACAACTACTGCTTCCAGAACTAAGACTACTTCTTACATTGTTATTACTACTAGCTTCAACCTAAACTATTACTATTACTTTCACACCTACTACTACTTGTAGGGTTACCCTAACCTAACCTAACCTTAAACTATTACTTCTTTCATCTTTCAGGTTTGGGGTTTAACGTAATAATAATAATAATAATAATAATAATAATAATAATAATAATAATAATAATAATAATAATATATAATATACAATGTAAATCTTTTGTATGCAGACGACAGTGGTCTGTTGGTCTCAGGTGAAAACCCACAAGATATAACTAACGTACAATCAATAGAACTAGAGTCCTACAGCAAATGGTTAGTAGAGAACAAACTATAGCTACACCTCGGGAAAACTCTTTGGCACGTAAAATAAGCAGAAAAGATAAATGTTCTTAATGTTCAGTGTAATGAGGAACCAATAACCTCGATATCTTCAGAGAAATATCTGGGAATTCCCTTTGACCCAAGCATGTCAGGAAACTTGATAGTGACCAATGTAGTAAAAAATAAAAGCGAATGCCAGGCAAAAAATCCGGAGGTTAACAGGACCTTATGTCTAACTATTAAACAATATCCTGTATTCTTGTTCTTCGTGGTACTCTGCTGCAACCAAAAAAAAAAAATGAAAGAAACTACAAATCACCCAGAGCAAAATGGTGAGATTTATCCTGGACTGGGTTCAAGAGAACATATAGGCCAGGATGAATTACAACGGAATATGGTGATTGTTAAACACAGTATAGCATGAATATAAAGTTGCTCACAAGCAGTGTCCAGAATATCTGGTTGCAGAGTTTGTTCAGATTACAAGCCAAGACCAATATGGTACTAGGGAAAGTAGACAAAATTTTGCATCACCACAGTAGGTGGTCAGGCCTAAATACCTTTTATTATACAGCAGTAGACGAATATACCTGGAGATGTAAATGAATGGTTCAGAGTTCCGACAAGTTGATAAATTGGACACATGTGCAACACATGTGTTTCTTTAACGAGGAAACGTTTCGCCACACAGTGACTTCATCAGTCCATACAAAGGGGAATGGTGAAAAACAGGAGAAGTTTGAGGTAATCAGTCCCTCAGCCTTGAAAAGAATACAGCATATGTGCGAAGAAGTGACTTATATACTGTAGACAAGTGAGATACAGCAGTCGTAGGTGGTATGACATTTGGCAAAGCCACTGTGTGGCGAAACGTTTCTCATTAAAGATACCCAAGTGTTGCACATATGTCTAATGTATCAACTTGTCGGTTCTCTAAACCATTCATCTACATTCCTGTCAGACAAGCATGACCTACTTCTACATTTGGATTTGTCAAATGTGATACCACCTACGACTGCTGTATCTCACTTGTCTACAGTATATAAGTCACTTCTTCGCACATATGCTGTATTCTTTTCAAGACTGATGGACTGATTACAGCGATTCAAGGCTGAGGGACTGATTACCTTAAACTCCTCCTGTTCTTCACCATTCTCCTTTATATGGACTGATGAAGCCACTGTGTGGCGAAACGTTTCCTCATTAAAGAAACAAGTGTTGCACATGTGTCCAATTTATCGTACCTGGAGATTCCTGGAGAGAATTTCGAGAGTCAACGCCCCCGCGGCCAGGTCTGTGACCAGGCCTTATGGTGGATCAGGGCCTGATCAACCAGGCTGTTACTGTTGGCCGCACGTAAACCGACGTACGAACCACAGCCCGGCTGATCAGGTACTGACTTTAGGTGCCTGTCCAAAGCCTTCTTGAAGACAGCCAGGGGTCTATTGGTAATTCCCCTTATGTATGCGGGGAGGCAGATGAACAGTCTTGGGCCCATGACACTTATTGTGTTGTCTCTTATCGTGCTAGTGGCGCCCCTGCTTTCCAATGGGGGGGATGTTGCATCGTCTGCCGAGTCTTACTATCATAGGGAATGATTTTCGTGTACAAATTTGGTACTAATTACTCTAGGATTTCCCAAGTGTATATAATCATGTATCTCTCCCGCCTGCATTCCAGGGAGCACAGGTCGAGGAAGTTCAATTCAGATATTTTATCGCATTATGTGTGCTGTGAAGGTTCTCCGTACATTTTCTAGATCAACAATTTCACCTGCCTTGAAATGCGCTGTTAGTGTGCAGCAATATTCCAGATTACCAACAGACCCCTGGCAGTCTTCAAGCTGGCACTGGACAAGCACCTAAAGTCGGTTCCTAACCAGCCGGGCTGTGGCTCGTACGTTGGTTTGCGTGCAGCCAGCAGCAACAGCCTGGTTGATCAGGCTCTGATCCACCAGGAGGCCTGGTCACAGCCCGGGCCGCGGGGGCGCTGATCCCCGGAACTCTCTCCAGGTAAACTCCAGACCTAAAGAGTGTCATGAACTGATCACCTTTACATTTCAAAGCCTGTCATAGCAAACTCATTTCAGGGTCATCTGTGTTTTGAAGTTAGTTAGGTTAGGTAAGGTTTGTCAGGAAACACTACAAGTGTTTCTTGACGTGGGTTGTCATATGACGAACCGGAGCTGAAGCTTTGGTCATCTGACCGACGCTTTTCGCTGGATTACTAGTCTACCATTTAAAAACTATGATTGTAACCTTTAGATAGGTATAGTGTTTGTCAGGAAACAGGATAAGTATTTCATGAAGTGGGTTTTTATTCATATGACCCACAGCTGGAGCTTTAGGTCATCTGGCCGAGGACTTCCGCTGGCTTACCGGTCCACTTCTTTAAAAATCATAGTTATGATTATAACCATTAAGTGTAATGATAACATAACCATTAGATTTGTTGTATAGTTAACATTCGCGTACCTATTATTGTAAGTTGATTCTCTCTAATTAATGTTAAGAAAGTAATTAAGTAAGTGTATTCAGGTGGCCCGTGGCCTGGTAGGCAACACTTTTGCTTCACATGCCAAGTGTCCGTGGTTCGATCCCCGGCAAGAGTGAAAACAGTGGACCTGTTTCCTTACACCTGCTGTCCCGTTCACCTAGCAAGCAAGTAGGTACCTGGGTATTAGTCGACTAGTGTGGGTCGCATCCTGGGAGACAAGATTGAAGGACCACACTGGAAATAAGACAGCCAGTCCCTCGATGCCACACTGACTTTCTTGGGTTATCTTGGGTTATCTTATCTTACAGGTACACATAAATACAGTTACATAAATTATCATACACAGCAGCACATGTTCATGTAAATAACTCAGTTCACTTTAGTCCAACTGTATCTCCTTTTATTGTAACTGATTTTCACACAGTTGAGTTACGTAGCTGTTCTGATTTTTAAGGTTATAATCATTACGGATTTCTACTGTATCAAGCGGCAAGGACTGAAATATTAAGATATTACAAGAACCCTAGAGGAAATAAATCTTTTTATGTATCCTAGGTAACTTAAACATATGTTAATATGCTTGATAAGCCATCGCCTAAACTGCGCAATTGTGCTTATGTGTACTTGTAACTAAATAAACTTAATTAAAGAATACAAAGACTGTACAACACCGTGACTGGAACAAAGCAAAAATAACCGTCATATAGGATAAAGAAACTTATCAAGATATTTCGGTCCTACATGGTGTAAATCAAACCGAAACGTCATCATAAGTTTCTTTTTCCAATATGTGGGTTATTTGTGTAAACTTAATTACTTAGGTATACGACCAGTTTATAAAAGAATTACTCTAAAATGTTGAAAATCCAAAGAAAACGAGCAAAGTTGAGTTATTGAGGAAAACGAACCAATGCAACCAAATAAATTTAGGAGTAACTTACGTATTCATTCCCGCCGAAGATGCTTGTGGGACTGCCACCCTCGCAGAAGGGGACGGAAGCAGCGCACATCTCTTTCTCCTCCAGCTGCCTCTTGCAATTGCTCATCTGTGCCTTTAGTGCATGAGGTAGCTGCGGCTCCTCATGCGTAGTCCCTTACCGCAGGTGACTGAACATGGCGTGAATTCTGACCAGTTGTTAACCTGACATTCAGCTGGGTAGACAGGAGAGTTCATTAGAAACAAAATTGGGCAAAAATAGATTGTGTGGTAGTGGGAGAGATAATAGTTGTTGTTGCATGGGTTGGGTCACAGCTCCTGTCCCCGCCTCTTCGCTGGTCGCTACTAGGTCACTCTTCCTGCATTGTATGATCCTGTGTGTGTGTGTGTACTCACCTAATTGTACTCACCTAATTGTGGTTGCAGGGGTCGAGACTCAGCTCCTGGCCCCGCCTCTTCACTGATCGCTACTAGGTCCTCTCCCCCTCTGCGTCCTGAGCTTTGTCATACCTCTTCTTAAAACTATGTATGGTTCCTGCCTCCACTACTTCAATGCTAAGCTATTCCACTTCCTGACGACTCTATGACTGAAGAAATACTTCCTAACGTCCCTATGACTCGTCTGAGTCTTCATTTCCCAGTTGGTGACCCTTTTTTTCCCTGTGTCCCCTCTCTGGAAACATCCTATCTCTGTCCACCTTGTCTATTCCCCGCAGTATCTTGAATTCGTTATCATGTCTCCCCTGCCCCTTCTGTCCTCCAGTGTCCGTCAGCCCGATTTCCCTCAACCTTTCCTCGCACGACATTCCCCTGAGTTCAGGGACTAGCCGTGTTGAAAAACCTTTGCACTTTCTCTAACTTCTTGACGTGTTTGACCGGGTGTGGGTTCCAAACTGTGCTGCATACTCCAGTATGGACCTAACATACACAGTGTACAGTGTCTTGAACGATTCCTTATTAAGGTTCAACGCTATACTAGGTTTGCCAGGCGCCCGTATGCTGGCAGCAGTTATTTGGTTGATGTGTGCCTCCGGTGACGTGCTCGGTGTTATGGTCACCCCAAGGTCTTTCTCCCTGAGTGAGGTCTGTAGTCTTTGTCCACCTAGCCTATACTCTGTTTGCGGTCTTCTTTCCCCCCCCCCCAATCTTCATGACTTTGTATTTGGCAGGGTTGAATTCGAGAAGCCAGTTTCTGGACTACATGTCCAGCCTGTCCAGGTCTCTTTGCAGTCCCTGCTTCATCCCATCCGATTTTAAATTTTTCCCATCAACTTCACATCATCTGCGAATAAAGGGGCACATCAGATCTATTTCCCTTTCCCTCATGTCGTTTTGCATATATCAGAAATAGCACTGGTCCTAGAACTGACCCCTGTGGGACCCTGCTTGTCACAGGTGCCCACTGTGATACCTCTTCACGTACCATGACTCGTCAGGTATTCCCTGATCCACTGCAGTGCCCTCCCTGTTATATGCGCCTGATCCTCCAGCTTCTGCACTAATCTCTTGCAGGGAACTGTGTCAAAGCCCTTCCTGCAGTCTAGGAAAATGCAATCAACCCACCCCTCTCTCTCATGTCTTACTTCTGTTACCTTGCCATAAAACTTCAGAAGGTTTGACACAGGATTTGCCTTCCATGAATCCATGCTGGTTTTCATTTATAATCTTGTTCCTTTCCAGGTGTTCGACCACTCTCCTCCTGATAATCTTCTCCATGACTTTGCACACAATACATGTCAGAGACACAGGTCTGTAGTTTAGTGCCTCATTTCTGTTTCCTTTCTTAAATATGGGGACTACATTTGCTGTCTTCCATTTCTCAGGTAGTTGCCCAGTTTCAAGGGTGTGTGTGTACTCACCTCACCTAGCTGTACTCACCTAGTTGAGGTTGCAGGGGTCGAGTCCAAGCTCCTGGCCCCGCCTCTTCACTGGTCGCTACTAGGTCACTCTCCCTGAACCATGAGCTTTATCGTACCTCTGCTTAAAGTATGTATGGATCCTGCCTCCACTACATCGCTTCCCAAACTATTCCACTTCCTGACTACTCTGTGGCTGACGAAATACTTCCTAACATCCCTGTGATTCATCTGTGTCTTTAGCTTCCAACTGTGTCTCCGTGTTGCTGTGCCAGTCTCGGGAAAACATCCTGTCTTTGTCCACTTTATCAATTCCTCTCAGTATTTTGTAAGTCGTTATCATGTCCCCCCTATTTCTCCGGGTCCTCCAGTGTCTCAGGTTGATTTCCCTTAACCTCTCCTCATAGGACATACCTCTTAACTCTGGGACTAGTCTTGTTGCAAACCTTTGCACTTTCTCTAGTTTCTTTACATGCTTGGCTAGGTGTGGGTTCCAAACTGGTGCCGCATACTCCAATATGGGCCTAACGTACACGGTTTTACGGGGCCTGAACGATTCCTTATTAAGATGTCGGAATGCTGTTCTGAGGTTTGCCAAGCGCCCATATGCTGCAGAAGTTATTTGGTTGATGTGCGCTTCAGGAGATTTTGCCTGGTGTTATACTCACCCCAAGATCTTTTTTCCTTGAGTGTGTTTGTAGTCTCTGGCCCCTAGTCTGTACTCCCTCTGCGGTCTTTTTTTGCCCTTCCCCCAATCCTCATGACTTTGCACTTGGTGGGATTGAAACTCCAGGAGCCAATTGTTGGACCAGGTCTGCAGCCCGTCCAGATCCCTTTGTAGTTCTGCCTGGGCTTCGATCGAATGAATTCTTCTCATCAACTTCCACGTCATCTGCAAACAGGGATACTCAGAGTTTATTTCCTTCCGTCATGTCGTTCACAAATACCAGAAACAGCACTGGTCCTAGGACTGACCCCCGTGGGACCCCGCTGGTCCCCAGGTGCCCACTCTGACACCTCGCCACTTACCAATACTCGCTGTTGTCTTCCTGACAAGTATTCCCTGATCCATTGCAGTGCCTTCCCTGTTATCCCTGCTTGGTCCTCCAGTTTTGCACTAATCTCTTGTGTGGTACTGTGTCAAAACGCCTTCATGCCAGTCCAAGAAAATGCAATCCACCCACCCCTCTCTCTCTTGTTTTACCGCTGTTACCATGTCATAGAACTCCAGTAGGTTTGTGACACAGGATTTCCCGTCCCTGAAACCATGTTGGCTGCTGGTGATGAGATCATTCCTTTCTAGATGTTCCACCACTCTTCTCCTGACAATCTTCTCCTTGACTTTGTGTGTGTGTGGTGTGTGTGTGTGTGTGTGTGTGGGGTGTGTGTGTGTGTGTGTGTGTGTGTGGTGTGTGTGTGTGTATGTGTGTGTTTTGTGTGTGTGTGTGTGTTGTGTGTGTGTGTGTGTGTGTGGTGTGTGTGTGTGTGTGTGTGTGTGTGTGCTCATCTATTTGTACACAGCTATTTGTGGTTGCTGGGGGTCGATTCATTGCTCTTGGCCCCGCCTCTTCATTGATCGCCCTACCTGCTCCATTACCTTTACGAAACCTCGTCTTAAAACTATGTATGGTTCCTGGCTCCACTACGTCACATTCTAGGCTATTCCACTTCATGACAACTCTATGACTGAGGGAATACTTCCTAACATCCCTTTGACTCATCGGGGTCCCATATTTGAAACATCCTGTTTTTGTCCACCTTGTTAATTCCTCGCAGCATTTTATATGTCGTTATCATGTCTCACCTAAACCTTCGGCCCTCCAGTGTCGTCAGGCCGATTTCTCTTAACATTTCTCCGTAGGACAATCCCCTTAGTTCTTGGACTAGCCTTGTTGCAAACCTTTGCACGTTCTCTATTTTCCTGACGTGCTTGGCCAGGGTGGATTCCAAACTGGTGCTGCATACTCCAATATGGGCCTGACGTAGACGGTGTACATAGTCTTGAACGCTTCCTTACTGAGGTATTTGAACACTAGTCTTAGGTTTGCCAGGCGCACAGTTATCTGGTTGATGTGCGCCTCAGGAGATGTGCTCTTTATTATACTCACCCCAAGATCTTTTTTCTTGAGTGAAGTTTGCAGTCTATGGCCACCTAGACTATAATTTGTCTGCTTTCTTCTTTGGCCTTCCCCGATCTTCATGACTTTGCATTTGGCTGGGTTAAATTTAAGGAGCCAGTTGCTGGACCATGGTTGTAGCCTCTCCAGGTCTCTATGTAGTTCTGCCTGATCCTCATCCGACTTAATTCTTCTCATTAGCTTCACATCATCTGCAAACAGGGACACTTCTGAGTCTATCCCTTCCGTTATGTCATTCACATATACCAAAAACAACACAGGTCCTAGGACTGACCCCTGTGGAACCCCTCTCCATCAGATGATCTCTGATCCATTGCAGTGCCTTTCCTGTTATGCGTGCCTGATCCTCTAGCTTTTGCATTAACGTCTTGTGAGGAACTGTGTCTTGGGCCTTCTTGCAGTCCATGAAAGTGCAATCTATTCATCCCTCTCTCTCGTGACTTACTTCTATTACCTTCAACTGTCAGTGACAGGTCTAAAGTTTAATACCTCGTGTCTGTATCCTTTCTTGGTCACAGGTGCCCACTCTGACACCTCGCCACTTACCATGACTCGCTGCTGTCTTCCTGACAAGTATTCCCTGATCCATTGTAGTGCCTTCCCTGTTATCCCTGCTTGGTCCTCCAGTTTTTGCACCAATCTCTTGTGTGGAACTGTGTCAAACGCCTTCTTGCAATCCAAGAATATGCAGTCCACCCACCCCTCTCTCTCTTGTCTTACTGCTGTCACCATGTCATAGAACTCCAGCAGGTTTGTGACACAGGATTTCCCGTCCCTGAAACCATGTTGGCTGCTGTTGATGAGATCATTCCTTTCTAGGTGTTCCACCACTCTTCTCCTGATAATCTTCTCCATGATTTTGCATACTATACATGTCAGTGACACTGGTCTGTAGTTTAATGCTTCATGTCTGTCTCCTTTTTTAAAGATTGGGACTACATTTGCTGTCTTTCATGCCTCAGGCAATCTCCCTGTTTCGATAGATGTATTGAATATTGTTGTTAGGGGTACACATAGCGCCTCTGCTCCCTCTCTCAATACCCATGGGGGGATGTTATCTGGCCCCATTGCCTTTGAGGTATCTAGCTCACTCAGAAGCCTCTTCACTTCTTCCTCAGTTGAGTGAACTGTGTCCAGCACATGGTGGTGCGCCTCACCTCTCCGTCTTTCTGGAGCCCCTTCTGTCTCCTCTGTGAACACTTCTTTGAATCTCTTGTTGAGTTCCTCACATACTTCACGGTCATTTCTTGTTGTCTCTCCTCCTTCCTTCCTTAGCCTGATTACCTGGTCCTTGACTGTTGTTTTCCTCCTGATGTTGCTGTACAACAGTTTCGGGCCAGATTTGGCTTTCGCTGCTATGTCATTTTCATATTGTCTTTGGGCCTCCCTTCTTATCTGTGCATATTCCTTTCTGGCTCTACAACTGCTCTCCTTATTCTCCTGGGTCCTTTGCCTTCTATATTTCTTCCATTCCCTAGCGCACTTGGTTTTTGCCTCCCTGCACCTTTGGGTAAACCATGGGCTCATCCTGGCTTTTTCATTATTCCTGTTACCCTTGGGTACAAACCTCTCCTCAGCCTCCTTGCATTTTGTTGCTACATATTCCATCATCTCATTAACTGGCTTCCCTGCCAGTTCTCTGTCCCACTGAACCCCGTTCAGGAAGTTCCTCATTCCTGTGTAGTCCCCTTTCTTGTAGTTTGGCTTCATTCGTCCTGGCCTTCCTGCTTCTCCCTCCACTTATAGCTCTACTGTGCATTCGAAGCTTAAAACCACATGGTCACTGGCCCCATGGGGTCTTTCATATGTGATGTCCTCGATATCTGCACTACTCAAGATGGACACTAAGTCCAGCCTTGCTGGTTCATCCTCTCCTCTCTCTCTTGTAGTGTCCCTTACGTGTTGGTACATGAAGTTTTCCAGTACAACCTCCATCATCTTAGCCCTCCATGTATCTTGGCCCCCATGCGGGTCCAAGTTCTCCCAATCGATCTCCTTGTGGTTAAAGTCACCCATGATCAGGAGCTTTGCCCTGCATGCATGAGCTCTTCTGGCCACTCTAGCCAGTGTGTCAACCATCGCTCTATTGCTCTCGTCGTACTCTTGCCTTGGCCTCCTGCTGTTCTGTGGTGGGTTATACATCACTGCAATTACCACCTTGGGACCTCCAGAGTGAAGCGTTCCCGCTTTGTAATCACTTTCTTCTCCGCTGTCTCTTCTCTCCAGCTCATCAAAATTCCAGCGATTTTTGATCAGCAATGCCACTCCTCCACCCCCCCCCCCTGTTCCCTCTGTCTTTCCTCAGGATTTGGTATCCCGTTGGAAAGATGGCATCTGTTATCATACCTGTAAGCTTGGTTTCTGTGAGAGCTATGATGTCCGGTGATGCCTCTTTGACTCTTTCATGCCACTCCTCTCACTTATTTGTTATTACATCAGCGTTTGTGTACCATACCTTCAGTTTCCTTTCCAACACTGTGGTTTGGGGGGCCTGTGAGGGTGGGAGACCTGGTAGCATACTGTGGGATTCTATAGCTCGGTGTTGGGTGGAGGCTGTGGGTATGGATTGTAGTGTGTGTTGGGATGGTGTGATAGGTTGTATGGTTCTGAGAATAGTTGTGTGTGTGCTTGCCCTTGCTGTTCTGTTCTG
>NW_026475028.1:140000-152056 GCF_026875155.1 Cherax quadricarinatus
AACTTTCCTCTGACAATTTTTTTCTTAACCTTTTGTATTATTTTCTTTTTGATTTGCTTATTTCCACTTTCACCTCCATATTCCATCTACCATCTTCTTAATTCTTTCTTTACGTAAGTAATTCGTAGTTCTTCATCTATGTCCTTCTTCATCTGCATAATTTCTTTATAATCATACACAAATAACCCGCACATAAAAGACAGAAGCTTACGACGACGTTTCGGTCCGACTTGGACCATTGACAAAGTCACACTAACAGGGGAGGAGCAGGACGGCTATATATAGGCAGGAAGAGGTGGAGGTAGTAGTAGTGGTAGTAGTAGTAGTAGTAGTAGTACAAGAATTGTATATAATACCGACAGGATGAAATGACACACGCACAACACCCGGGCATCCCCACCGTAGACGTTTCGCCATCCAGCCAGTGGCTGGCTGGATGGCGAAACGTCTACGGTGGAGATGCCGGGTGTTGTGCGTGTGTCATTTCATCCTGTCGGTATTATATACAATTCTTGTACTACTACTACTACTACTACTACCACTACTACTACCTCCACCTCTTCCTGCCTATATATAGCCGTCCTGCTCCTCCCCTGTTAGTGTTACTTTGTCAATGGTCCAAGTCGGACCGAAACGTCGTCGTAAGCTTCTGTCTTTTATGTGCGGGTTATTTGTGTATCGTTCCAGTCACGGTATTGTGCCTTTTTGTTATTTATTCTTTATAATCATCCTAATTTCTTGTCCATCATCATAATTTCTTCTATAGATTTGCAATTCCTTCTTAATTACTTATTCCTTTTCATCAATACAAGTGGATTTTCTGAGTTCCTTGGTCTGGGTTTTATAATATTAGTATGTATGGTTAGTATGTATGGTTAGTATGTATGGTTAGTATGTATGGTCAGAATGTATGGCCCGTATGTATGGTCAGTATGTATTTATGGTCAGTATGTAAGGTCAATATGTATTATCAGTATGTATGTTTAGTATGTATGGTCAGTATGTATGGTCAGTACGTATGGTCAGTATGTATGGTCAGAATGTATGGTCAGTATGTATGGTCATTATGTATGGTCAGTATGTAAGGTCAGTATGTATGGTCCATATATATGGTCAGTATGTATGGTCAGTATGTATGGTCAGTATGTATGGTCAGTATGTATAGTCAGTATGTATGGTCAGTATGTATGGTCAGTATGTATGGTCAGTATGTATAGTCAGTATGTATGGTCAGTATGTATGGTCAGTATGCAAGGTCAGTATGTATGGTCCGTATATATGGTCAGTATGTATGGTCAGTATGTATGGTCAGTATGTATGATCAGTATGTATGGTCAGTATGTATGGTCAGTATTTATGGTCAGTATGTATGGTCAGTATGTATGGTCAGTATGTATGGTCAGTATGTATGGTTAGTATGTATGGTCAGTATGTATGGTCAGTATGTATGGTCAGTATGTATAGTCAGTATGTATGGTCAGTATGTATGGTCAGTATGTATGGTCAGTATGTATGGTCAGTATGTATAGTCAGTATGTATGGTCAGTATGTATAGTCAGTATGTATGGTCAGTATGTATGGTCAGTATGTATGGTCAGTATGTATGGTCAGTATGTATAGTCAGTATGTATGGTCAGTATGTATAGTCAGTATGTATGGTCAGTATGTATGGTCAGTATGCATGGTCAGTATGTATGGTCAGTATGTATAGTCAGTATGTATAGTCAGAATGTATAGTCAGTATGTATGGTCAGAATGTATGGTCAGTATGTATAGTCAGTATGTATGGTCAGTATGTATGGTCAGTATGTATGGTCAGTATGTATGGTCAGTATGTATGGTCAGTATGTATAGTCAGTATGTATGGTCAGTATGTATAGTCAGTATGTATGGTCAGTATGTATGGTCAGTATGTATGGTCAGTATGTATGATCAGTATGTATGGTCAGTATGTATGGTCAGTATGTATGGTCAGTATGTATGGTTAGTATGTATGGTCAGTATGTATGGTCAGTATGTATGGTCAGTATGTATGGTCAGTATGTATAGTCAGTATGTATGGTCAGTATGTATGGTCAGTATGTATGGTCAGTATGTATGGTCAGTATGTATAGTCAGTATGTATGGTCAGTATGTATTGTCAGTATGTATGGTCAGTATGTATGGTCAGTATGTATGGTCAGTATGTATGGTCAGTATGTATCGTCAGTATGTATGATCAGTATGTATAGTCAGTATGTATGGTCAGTATGTATGGTCAGTATGTATGGTCAGTATGTATAGTCAATATGTATGGTCAGAATGTATAGTCAGTATGTATGGTCAGAATGTATGGTCAGTATGTATAGTCAGTATGTATTTTCAGTATGTATGGTCAGTATGTATGGTCAGTATGTATGGCCAGTATGTATGGTCAGTATGTATAGTCAGCATGTATGGTCAGAATGTATGGTCAGTATGTATGGTCAGAATGTAATGTCATTAATCCTAAATCTTACGAATCTGCCATTTTAACTCACCCTACACACAACATTTTAACTCACCCTACACACAACATTTTAACTCACCCTACACACAACATTTTAACTCACCCTACACACAACATTTTAACTCACCCTACACACAACATTTTTAACTCGCCCTTCACACAACATTTTAACTCACCCTACACACAACATTTTAACTCACCCTACACACAACATTTTAACTCGCCCTACACACAACATTTTAACTCACCCTACACACAACATTTTAACTCACCCTACACACAACATTTTAACTCACCCTACACACAACATTTTAACTCACCCTACACACAACATTTTAACTCACCCTACATACACATTTTAACTCACCCTACACACAACATTTTAACTCACCCTACACACCACATTTTAACTCACCCTACACACAACATTTTAACTCACCCTACACACAACATTTTAAACTCACCCTACATACAACATTTTAACTCACCCTACACACAACATTTTAACTCACCCTACACACCACATTTTAACTCACCCTACACACAACATTTTAACTCACCCTACACACAACATTTTAACTCGCCCTACACACAACATTTTAACTCACCCTACACACCACATTTTAACTCACCCTACACACAACATTTTAACTCACCCTACACACAACATTTTAACTCACCCTACACACAACATTTTAACTCACCCTACACACAACATTTTAACTCGCCCTACACACAAACATTTTAACTCACCCTACACAACATTTTTAACTCACCCTACACACAACATTTTAACTCACCCTACACACAACAATTTTTACTCACCCTACACAACATTTTTAACTCACCCTACACACAACATTTTAACTCGCCCTACACACAACATTTTTTAACTCACCCTACACACAACATTTTAAACTCACCCTACACACAACATTTTAACTCGCCCTATAGACAACATTTTAACTCACCCTACACACAACATTTTTAACTCGCCCTACATACAACATTTTAACTCACCCTACACACAACATTTTAAACTCACCCTACACACAACATTTTTAACTCACCCTACACACAACATTTTAACTCACCCTACACAACATTTTTAACTCACCCTACACACAACATTTTAACTCGCCCTACACACAACATTTTTAACTCACCCTACACACAACATTTTAACTCACCCTACACACAACATTTTAACTCGCCCTACAGACAACATTTTAACTCACCCTACACACAACATTTTTAACTCACCCTACACACAACATTTTAACTCACCCTACACACAACATTTTTAACTCACCCTACACACAACATTTTATAACCATACCTTCTTACGTCTTTTCCAGACATTTAGAGCTCATTAATAAAATTCCTCTAAGCTATACTTTGCCAGTGTTTGATTCTATTATCATTGCTGGGCACCTGGTTATCTGTAATTAATTTTAATGATTTATAGAGTATTTGTGCTTGGCTCAATCGAAATAAGTATTAATTAATATTCTGGGTCAAGGTGACCACTCTCTCTCTCTCTCTCTCTCTTGCTGAGATAGGCTATGTTTGTCTTTTTGAATATACGTGATATTTAAATTGTCTGATTCAGAGCAGTCTTTTCTGCTCACACTGCCAGCCAGGGAAATAGATACTTAATTGATTTAAGTACTCCCATCACAACAGCCGCTAACGCCACCACAACCCACTACGTACCTCATAAGTGATGCCGGAGTCGGTGCCTGCGTCCCAGGGGTAAAGGTTAAGTGACTTCTGGTCGACCCAAGTACAGTTCCTCAAACACAGCTCCAGGGCAGACACTCCCACAATCCAGTCTGGTGTGGGACCTGTAACCACGGTCAGGAAACTCATCTTATTGCTGAGGAAGATGGTCGTCTGGCAGCACGAGAGCGTAAGAAATATATTTTTTTTGGAACCAGAGAACAAATGAAAGATGTTCTTTTGGAAGCAAGAGAATAGTGAATAATTTGCTAAAGTTTTTTCTTCAAAATAGAGGAAACAATAAAAGGAGCTCAAGAGTGTTATTATGAGGGGGATGGCTGTTACACTTCCTCTCCTGCCATTAAATAGCTCTCGATTCAAGGAACTAGAGATATCTTGTATCAGACCTTATTATATCTCCTTTCCTAGGCGTTACATGACTACTTTAAGTTCAATCCCTTCTTTATGAATATAATAATAATCCTCTCTCTCTCTCTCTCTCTCTCTCTCTCTCTCTCTCTCTCTCTCTCTCTCTCTCGCTCTCTCACGAACTTTCACTCACCAAGCATGGAGACCAAGGACATAAGATGATGTCTGTTATCCACTCTGAAGACAGCAAAGGTCTTGCCGTTAACGTTGGGGTACCACAGACCCCGTGCCTTGATGATCGTCCTGATGTGGTCACTCTGCAAAGGTTACATATCACGTGAGTTATCAAATGGAAGTGACAGGATCATTTTGCAGAGGCTGGTTATGATACTGAACTATTTTCTTTGTGATTTCCTCGTTTCTCATTAAAAACATCACATGCTTTCTTTACGATGATACCTTGTGAATGATTTGCTAAGATATTTGTTGGATGAATTTCCCAATATAACATTGCATTGAAATTACTAAATAATTTATGTTAAGCGCTAAATCCATGGGGATCATTCAGCGCATGACGTGAAGGCTTGATCCTCCGTCTGCTGAGCGCCAGACAGACGCGCTTCCTATTTGTACTCACCTAGTTATTGCATTGAAAGCCTTTCTCTCGTATACATTCCTGAAGGTAAAAAGAAAAACTTTCATTTTTCCAGTTCCCTGAACTGAGCCTGAATGCATTCCATCCCCCCCCCAAAAGGTACTGAATAATCCCTACGGGTTTAACGTTCCCTATAATAATAATAATAATAATAATAATAATAATAATAATAATAATAATAATAATAATAATAATAACAATAATAACAATAATAATAATAACAGTACATTACTGGAAGTACATTTCGTAACCTCATTTAACTGCAGAATGCCATAAGTAAAGAGCTTAACAACTGCCTCATGCTACATGATAATGCAGAGATGAAATATTAGACTTGTCTCAATGGGATGACTTTTAATACAGCACAGAGAAGCATTAACCACGATGCTGTTGTTAAAAACTAAATCCAGTAACAATGCTAAGAAAGGTTACGTCTTTCGTCTTTGTAAGCATGTCTGGAAAAAATATGTATGGGAGAAATGGGAAGAAATTTAAATAGACGTTATACAGAAGAAAGAAGGTAATCTCGAAAGCGTAACACAAGTAGTGTTGTTCTGTCACGTACGTGATTGTGACCAAAATAGATAACGACAGTTGTAAACTGGCGTTTAAATCTGATAATTTTATGAAGTATATTGTTACACGAATACTTAAATGTTCCAGCAACAAACTTTAATTTGTGTGAATGACATCTTAACACTGCACTTCACTTGCAGGCAATGGTTATCTAGACAAAAAAAAGTGGCAGTGGAAGGTTTTTTTTGGCAACATTCAGAGGAGTTTTTATTTTATTGTCACAACACTTAAGTGAGGTCAGTGAAAATGATGGGACAACTCGTCGTGGTGACAATTAACTTTGCTCAGCTCACCTCAACAGACCAGGTGACAAGAATTAATAATACTGTCTCTGTCGTGTTAAATATGTTAAATAGTAGTCCTTGTTCCTTGTCAGCTCTGGTGTTAATCCTTTACTTCACATTTATGGGCGGGGAATGCGTGAAGGCAAGGACGAGAGAGAAATGATTGTATGGGAGGACTGAACCTGGTCTTTCTGAGAACAGTGATAAGTACATTGTCTTCCTACCTCTGCGAATTTTTCTCACATTCTACCTGTTGCAACCCTTCCATTGTCACCATTGCTTCCTGAAGAAGCACTGGTGACAATGCGAAATGCCTAGGGCTAGAATTTGTCATCGTTTAGTGACTTGTGCATAGTTTGCAATGCTTTTTACGATTCTATATATATATATATATATATATATATATATATATATTTTATTTTATATATATTTATATATATATATATTATATATTATATATATATGTCGTGCCGAATAGGCAGAACTTGCGATCTTGGCTTAAATAGAACGCTCATCTTGCCATATAGGACAAGTAAAAATTGTGTATGCAATAATTTCGCCAAAACCCATTCTGAACCTAACAAAAAAAATATATTTCTGTGTTTGTTTATTATTAAATTACTGTAAAAAAATCTAAAATATATTTAGTTGGGTTAGGCTAAAATAAATTGTTCTTGTTATAATAAGGTTGGTAAGTTTTCTAAAGATTTTTTTGGTGCAAAATTAAATTTTTTTACATTAACATTAATGAAAAAAAATATCTTAAACGTATAAAAGAAAATTTCAGAAAGGACTTAATTTTAAATGAGTTCTTGCTAATTAACCAGTTTTACATATTCGGCACGACATATATATATATATATACATATATATTTTATATTATATATATATATATAATATTATATTATTTTATATATATTATATAAAATATATATATATATATATATATATATATACATATGCAATAAGATCACGTAAACAGGTGTTTTCAGAATATGCAAAAAAAACTACTTGAAAGAATAGAGAAATTCCAAGCGTTTTTCGTGACTACTCACATTATCAAGGAGTGGTTGTTTTGCATATACATATATTTTATATATATACATATATATATTATATATATAATATATATATATATATATATTAAATATATATATATATATATATTTTTTATATATATATATATACATTATATATGTACAATGCACCCAACAATGAAAGAAGAGGCACATGTCAGGTGTGTGGAGATTTTCGAGCACGCAACAGGGACGAACGCATTCGTGCACACAATGGGTGTGCAGGATCACATATGCCCCCAGCAGAGAACAGCCCACAGCCTCCACAGGCAGATGACAATTCCAATGGAACTCGTCACTTGCGAAAACCCTTCTGTTGGCATTCAAATCGACTGCTAGCAGTACACTATCCCACATCCCTAAAGCGGCTCGCCCATATGCGCAGGGAAATTCACAGACCTTCTTAAGCGGGTGAATGGAGGCCTCACCCAACTTAGAAGCCCGAGGCACCATCCAAGCATGGCGCAACCTACTTCTTTTTTAGGCAATGTCTGTCTTTGCAGTCCTGAAAGACGAGGCAAACTGCTAACCACGTCCATTATCAAGGCAGTGCGCAATACCAAAGAAGGATAACTGTGTCCCTCTGCCCCATCAATCGCGGGAATCAAGGTAGAACCAAGAAAAGTCCACTGAAAACGAGAAAATTGCGCACAGGTTAGCAAAAAATTGAAGAAGGTACCAGTGGGAGCAATAAGAATAATTACAAGTCACGAACAGTAGCCCAAGAATGAGACCAGGGCCCTAAGCAAAGAGACAAGCACCCAAACCCAGGGACACCATAGCCATCAACGACAAACCCTGAAGAAGCCCCCATTACTGAACAATTAATTTTGCCAAATCGGAAGTCTAAAAGGGCGATCGTGTCATTTCCAGCAGGATCTGCAGGGGGATACACTGGAATTCGACCTCAGCACCTCAAAGAGATGGTTAAATCCAGTACTCGGTGAATCTGCATCAATTCTTCTCACCGAGTTAACAACTTTCGTCAACAATTGCCTCACAATTGGAGCCTCACTATGTGCTTTGAAGAAGAGGGATGGGGGAATCAGACCCATTGCAGTTGGAAACACTCTTCGCCGTCTCGTTGCCAAAGCAGCAGTGAGAAAACATTCGCCTAGAAGCTGCCACTTTACTCAGCCAAAACCAACTGGGCTTTGGGGTCTCTCAAGGCAGTGAAGCTGCAGCTCATGCGGCAAGGGCCTACATCAGGGACCTACCAGAAGACAAGGCCATAGTCAAACTTGATTTTAGAAATGCCTTTAATATGGTGAAGAGAGATGCTGTTTTGCAGCTGTTCGGGTTCGGTTCCCCAGTCTCTTTCCCTTCATTTCAGCCGGCTACAGCAAACCCTCAATTCTTTTGCTTGGAGAACATGAAATTCAATCATCAGGGTGTTCAGCAGGGTGGACCCACTCGCTTCCACTTCTCTTCTGCTTGGCAGTAAGAGAACTAACTTCCAGCCTACGCAGTGAGCTCAATATCTGGTACCTGGATGACGGCACTTGGCAGGTACTAAAGAGCCCCTGGTGGGGGAACCTACAACTGGTGGAAACACAGGGAGAAGACTTGGGACTCATCCTCAATCCCTCCAAGTGTGAAATCATCACAGCGAACCAGGAAATAATCAACCCTGTGCGAAGAATCCTCCCAGAAGTCTCAACTACAACCCCTTTCCAACAGTACCCTCTTGGGGGCACCGCTGGGTCACCAGGCCATCGATACTGTCCTCAGGGACAAATTGAATGACCTGATGAAAATTGCAGGAGAGAATAAGCGATCTTGATGCCCATGATGCTCTGAATCTCCTCAAAAGGGTTTTGTCTTACTATTCCAGACTACTTCTTGAGGTTTTGCCCCCTCTTTTGACAACCCAACACTCGATGAATATGACGCCGCCTGAGATCAACTTTTAAGAAGGCACTGAACCTGCCCATAGAGGATGAGCAATGGGATCAGGCAACCCTCCCAGTGCGACTGGGAGGTATAGGGGTGCGTAAAGCAACACATGTTGCTTTACCTGCTTTTCTGTCTTCGTGTTTGGCTTCCAGTGCATTAGTCAAGAAGATAGTGCCCGAACGCTTGAGAGACTTGGTAGGACCTCAAGACCCCAGGTTTACTGAAGCAGCGATTCGGTGGACACCCTTACAGACTCCTCCAGTAGACCAGTTCCTCCAAACAGCACAAACAGTCCCACTGGGACAAACCGATCATGGAAAAAATCGCCAACACAATGCTCTCCAATGCTTCAGGAAAGAACAAAGCTCGTCTACTGGCAGTGAAGGCACCACACTCAGGAGATTTCCTGTTAGCTGTTCCCACTTCCTCCCTGGGCACCCGTCTCGACCCACAGGCCATTCGGATTGGTGTTGCTCTTCGCCTAGCCGCCCCATCCTCAACCGAACATAGGTGTTTTGCGGCAGGGGCACAGCTGATCAATTCGAACTTCATGGTCTCGTGTGCCACACAGCAGAAGGGGAAGTATGCCAGAATGAGGGATCAATGACATAATAAAGAGAAGCTCGCCACAGCCCGTTGCCCAGCTCAACGGGAACCCCAAGTACAGAGGTCTGATGGAAGTCAAAAGCGTCCTGATGGAGCCACTATGCTACCCTGGAAGGATGGAAAGCAGATTGCCTGGGACTACACCTGTGCTGCCACATTGGCAGACACCTACTTGCCAAACTCTTAGTGGAAGGGGGTGGAGCTGC
This sequence comes from Cherax quadricarinatus, assembly GCF_026875155.1. NCBI lineage: Eukaryota > Metazoa > Arthropoda > Malacostraca > Decapoda > Parastacidae > Cherax > Cherax quadricarinatus. Next base: position 149,879 of record NW_026475028.1, read on the forward strand.
CAGCCACAGGGAGACCCAGAAGATCCGAAAAAAATGAAGACCTTCCCCCTTGCTATAACTTCATTCCAATAGGGTCGGAGACCCTTGGAGCATGGGGCAAGTGTGCTCTAAAGCTCCTCAAAGAGCTGGGTGAAAAGCTCATCATAGGGAAACCAAGGACCACAGGGCGACCAGCTTCCTCTTTCAGAGACTCAGTGTTGCGATCCAGAGAGGGAAAAGCCTGCATCATTCTGGGCACGCGGCCCACCGCAGGGGAGCTGGACGAAGTATTCGAGATGTAGCTATGAGTTACCTTGTTGTTTTAATTTCTGATGTATTTTTGTGAATGTTTGCCAATGTATTTTGTCTTTAAATAAAACATACCTGAAATATAGGGGGTGGTAGGAAAAAAATTCTCAAACAGCTTCGGGGAGAACCTTGAGTTTTCCTGAAGCAAGTTTATTTTTTCTCTGAGGATGAGGGTCCCTATGACAGTTCTGAGGTGGTCCTCCCTATATATTTTATTATATATATATATATTATACTTTATATATATATATATATTTTATATATATATATATATTATATATTATATATATATATTATGTATATATATATATACCAAAACATATTTATATAATATATATATATAATATATATATAAATGTATATATATATATATAAAATATATTATATATATATATATTATATATATATTATATATATATGTATATATAATATATATTATACATATTTTACATATATACATATTTTATATTTTTATAATATATATATATATATATATTATATATATATATATATATATATATTTATTATGCAGTAAGATCACCAGTAACAGGTGATTTCAGAATATACGAAAACAACCCCTGTGAAAGAATAATGAAATTTCAAGTGCTTTCGTGACTACTCACATGATAATGTGAGTAGTCACGAAAGCCCCTTGGAATTTCATTATTCTTTCACAGCGGTTGTTTTGCATATATTTTATATATATATATAATATATATATATTATATATATATATAAAATATATTATAATTTTATATATATATTATATATATATATATATATATGTTGTGCCGAATAGGCAGAACTTGCGATCTTGGCTTAAATAGCAACGCTCATCTTGCCATATAAGACAAAACGAAAATTTGTGTATGCAATAATTTTCGCCAAATCATTCTTAACCCAACAAAAAAAAATATATTTCACTGTGTTTATTTAGTATTAAATTATTGTAAACAAATTGAAATATATTTAGTTGGTTAGGCCTAAAATAAATTGCTCTTGTTATATTAAGGTTAGGTAATTTTCTAAGATTTTTTTGGAGCAAAATTAACTTTTTTTGCATTAACATTAATGAAAAAAAATATATCTGTAAGCGTATAAGAGAAAATTTTAGAAAGGACTTAATTTTAAATGAGTTCTTGCTAATTGGACCGTTTTACTATTTCGGCCGACATATAAATTTATATATTATATAATTTATATATATATATATATATATATATATATATATATATATATATATATATATATATATATATATATATATGTATATATACATATATTTTGGGAGATTTTTAAGTGAATGTATAGGAGCCTTTGAACCAAGTGAGAGAGTAATTGTTTGGGAGGGGACCTGAATGCTAAAGTAGGAGAAACTTTTAGAGGGGTGTGGTAGGGAAATTTGGGGTGCCAGGTGGTTTAAATGATAATGGGAGCCCTTTGATTGAACTTTGTATAGAAAGGGGTTTTGTTATAGGTAAAACATATTTTAAGAAAAAGAGGATAAATAAGTATTACACGATATGATGTAGGCGAAAAAGAAGTAGTTTGTTTGGATTATTGTATTAGTAGATAAAAGACTGTTGAGTAGACTTCAAGGATGTACATGTTTATCGAGGGGCCACAGATATATCAGATCACTTTCTAGTTGTAGCTACACTGGGGAGTAAAAGGGAGATGGGATACAAGGAGAATAGAAGCATCAGGGAAGAGAGAGGTGAAGGTTTATAAACTAAAAGAGGAGGGAGTTAGGGTAAGATATAAACAGCTATTGGAGGATAGATGGGCTAATGAGAGCATGGCAATGGGGTCGAAGAGGAATGGGGTAGGTTTAAAAATGTAGTGTTAGAGTGTTTTAGCAGAAGTTTGTGGTTACAGGAAAGTGGGTGC
>NW_026475029.1:0-12500 GCF_026875155.1 Cherax quadricarinatus
CAATTATTCTTTTCTGTCAGTGTGACTTGTTAAATGGTCCAACTTCAACTGAAACGTAGTTATAATTTTTGCGTTTCCCTCTCCTATATACGCGTTTATTTGTGTATTGTTCCAGTCATGGTATTGTCCCCTTTTTGTTCTTCTGAATAGAAAGATTTTACAGTCAGTACATGAGTGACGTTTTGGCGTCAGATATCACCTACATATGACCCAATTACACTATGTAACACAATTTTTGTTCCTGGCAAGTAAGTATTATTTTCCAACTTCCATTATTCCTTTTAAACTTTTGTGGCTTACAGGAAGAATTTTGACAAAATGGCTAAATTTCAATATTTTTTTTGCTAGTTTTGAATGTAAAATCAAAACATATAATAAAATAAATGAAATTTACCTAAAATAAAGTTTACATAAATTTTATTTTAAACTTTCTGAAACATATTTACAATGTTAAAAATCAGCAATTTGTGAGCAGCAATAAATCACTTTCCCATTTAAGCTCCCAAATGTAGTCTGCCATCGTGTTTCCATTTTAAGATCCCTGATATCTGTGTTCAAAGTCCAGGAAGATCAGCACTGTGTGGTACTGGTGCAACAGAAGAAGGAAAGTCTGGATAAGAAATAACAGGTGCATTTTTTCCCAGTTCTGTGTTTGGAAGGATCCACCAGGCAGAAGTAGCAGTTGGTTGAGTGATCAGTGGGTTCACGTCACATTCTAGGAATAGCAAACTTCATGGCTCTTTTTTTCTCCTCTATATCATCCTGTAAAAGAACAAAAGAATTAGTTTCTATTACATTTAATTTAAAAACTGTTCCCATTCAAGATTTTTCCCTTCATATAACTAATAACTTTCTTACCTTCCATATTTTCTTACAATGTTCACAAGCAACATGAGGCGCCCAGGTCTTGTCTTGGTCCACAACTGACATGCCACAATATACTTCGTAAGCTTCACACATTTTTTAGATGCTGTTACAGAGAACTTCTTTGCTCTTGTCTTAATGAGCTGACCACATATGTAGCAGAATGTATCTGGAGAATAATTCAGCCTCTTGATGCCATTTCACTTCTTCTGATGTGTCTTCTCAGGCAGTCAGAGCTGAACTGAATGCTGGTTTGTGAGCCGCTGTTTTTATATTTGCCAAGCAAAACTCTAGAAAACAACAGTTTTACATCAGTCTTTCTTGAAAGTGTTCCACAAGTGTCCTGATCACAAACCCAAAGTTCTGGAATCAAAATTGCTTTTTCTAAAAAAATTTTTAGTTATAAACAATTAGTAAATTTTGTTACATAGTGTTATCTAGAGGACTGAGGAGGTGTTGAGATGGTCCGGACATGTAGAGGATGGAACAAAATAGAGAGTGTATAAATCTATAGTGGAGGGAAGGCGGGGTAGGGGTCCGCCTAGGAAAGGTTGGAGGGAGGGGGTAAAGGAGGTTTTGTGTGCGAGGGGCTTGGACTTCCAGCAAGCATGCATGGGCCTGGTAGATAGGAGTGAATGGAGACAAATGGTTTTTAGGACCTGACGTGCTGTTGGAGTGTGAGCAAGGTAACATATATGAAAGGATTCAAGAATATCGGGAGGCCGGACCTGAGTCCTGGAGATGGGAAGTACAGCGTCTGCACTCTGAAGGTGGGGTGTTAATGTTGCAGTTTTATAATTGTTGTGTAAGCGTGTCTCTGGCAAGAGAGTAATGGAGTGAAAGATGATGGATTTTTTTACTTTTTGGGCCACCCTGCCTTGGTGGGAGACGGCAGATGCGTTAATAAAATAAAAAAATATGTCGTGCCGAATAGGTAAAACTTGCTATTTTTGCGTAAATAGCAACGCCTGTCTTGCCGAATAAAGGAAGAGAAAATTTGTGTACTAAACAATTTCGCAAAAATCATTCTGAACCTAACGAAAAAAATATATTTCATTGTGTTTGTTTAGTATTAAATTATTGTGAACTTATCTAAAATATATTTAGTTGGATTAGGCTATATTAAATTGCGCTGGTTATAATAAGGTTAGGCAAGTTTTCTAAGGATCTTTTGGTACAAAATTATTAATTTTTACATTAACATAAATGAAAAAAAATAACTCTCTAACCGCATAAGAGAACATTTTAGAGAGGACTTAATTTTAAATGAGTTCTTGCTAAGTGACCAGTTTTACCTATTCGGCACGACATATATATGTCGGGAGAGAGAGAGAAAGAGAGAGAAAAGGAAGGGAGGGTTCACTGATACGTCAAATCTTCGTTAAGCAACTCATAAAAACTGCTGGTGTCCCGTAGCTCGATTGGTAGCGCACTCAGCTCACACACTGAGGCCTAGAGTTCGATCCCCGGTACGGGGTGGAAACATTAGGAAGTGTTTCCATAAGATACCTGCTGTCCATGTTCACCTAGCAGTAAAATGGGTACCTGGGTGTTAGTCGACTGGTGTGGGTCGCATCCTGGGAACAAAACTGACCTAATATGCCCGAAATGCTCAACATAACAAGGGACTTTCTATATAGTAGTATGTCATTGATGTCAGCTATTGTCTGCACTTGTAGAAATAAAGATTATTATTATTAGTATTTTTAAATGGGGGTTATAAGTCTGTCTACTACACGAGGGTCATTAAGGAAGATTGGTTGGTTAGTGGCGTTTAAAGTCTGTCTACTACACGAGGGTTATCGGGGGTGCAAGTCACCTGAATACCTGGTATAAACCCTGACAGCTGCATATCTCTCAGGGTATATATGTTAAGAATTTCTTTGAATTCTTTGGGTATTAAAAATTCTTGTCTGGCGGTGGATAGGTTACCGCGCAACCCTTGTGTAGTCGATCGGTTAATACCTAGAATGGGAATTAAATTCTCAGTGTATACACAAAGAAACGACTCATTCTACGGCTTCATGAAAAGCTTCGAAGCCTCGAAGCTCAGCTTGACGAAGCTTACTGTCCCTTACTGTGGTGGTAGCAGCTACAACAGGACGGTCGCTTCACTACACTCTCCTGCTTGTAGGTAAAATACATAGAAATGTTTATATCCTTCAGTATATATACACCCAGAGATGTGCATTTGTGTATACACACATCGGGGTGTAACTCAGTGTATATGCTTTAATTTCTATTTTAGGTGCCAATGCATATACATTGAGAAGTGTACACCACCCAGTGTATATACATACATATACCACTGTGTATATACTGATGTATGTAAGTTTATATACCATCTTTATAAATGCTCAGAGTGTTATAATTAATAAGGATTTAGGTCTCTCAAAATCAGTACTGAATGCTCTATTATTATCGATGCTTATATCGTAATGATTATAACCAATGATAGTAATCTAGTTCACAGTGTTATCGTGGGAGTGTTACCGCGGAAGTGTTGTCGCGGGAGTGTCATCGCGAGAGTGTCATCGCGGGAGTGTCATCGCGGGAGTGCCATCGAGGGAGTGTTATCGCGGAAGTGTTATCGCGGGAGTGTTATCGCGGGAGTGTTATTGCGGGAGTGTCATCGCGGGAGTGTTATCGCGGGAGTGTCATCGCGGGAGTGTCATCGCGGGAGTGTCATCGCGGGAGTGTCATCGCGGGAGTGTCATCGCGGAAGTGTCATCGCGGGAGTGTCATCGCGGGAGTGTCATCGCGGGAGTGTCATCGCGGGAGTGTCATCGCGGGAGTGTTATCGCGGGAGTGTCATCGCGGGAGTGTCATCGCGGGAGTATCATCGCGGAAGTGTCATCGCGGGAGTGTCATCGCGGGAGTGTCATCGCGGGAGTGTTATCGCGGGAGTGTCATCGCGGGAGTGTCATCGCGGGAGTGTCATCGCGGGAGTGTCATCGCGGGAGTGTCATCGCGGGAGTGTCATCGCGGGAGTGTCATCGCGGGAGTGTCATCGCGGGAGTGTCATCGCGGGAGTGCCATCGCGGGAGTGCCATCGCGGGAGTGTTATCGCGGGAGTGTCATCGCGGGAGTGTTATTGCGGGAGTGTTATCGCGGAAGTGTTATCAGAAAACAAGTTAACATTGCCTCAGAACTGTTGAAGATGGCATAGGTGGCTTGGCTCAAGCACCAGCTAGCACCCTCAGCACCAGCTAGCTACCCCAGCACCAGCTAGCTACCCCAGCACCAGCTGGCAACCCCAGCACCAGCTGACTACCCCAGCACCAGCTGACTACCCCAGCACCAGCTGGCTGCCCCAGCACCAGCTGGCTGCCCCAGCACCAGCTGGCTGCCCCAGCACCAGCTGGCTACCCCAGCACCAGCTGACTACCCCAGCACCAGCTGACTACCCCAGCACCAGCTGACTACCCCAGCACCAGCTGGGTTTCCCCAAAGAAACCACTGGTTGCCCCACCCCAGTGACTCCCCCAACCCCAAAGTTTGACTCCCAAGAAACCACTGACTACCCCCCGCACCAGCTAAATCCCCCACCCACCTGCTGACTACCCCACACCACTGGTGCCACCACCAGCTGGTGCCCCAGCCCCAGCTGAAAACCCCGAACCAGCTGATTCCCCCCCCCGCACCAGTAATCCCCCGCCCCATGACTCCCCAAACACCAGTGACTCCCCAAAACCCCCTTGGCTGCCCCACACCGGGCTGGCCCCCCCAAAGCCCAGCTAAATCCCCCACACCATTGCCCCCCCCCAAGCCCCCAGCGGAAACCCCACCCACCAGCTGACTCCCCCAGCACCAGCACTAAACCCCACCAGCTGGCTGCCCACACCAGGGGCTCCCCCCAGCCCCAATGACTACCCCACCACGACAAACCCCAGCCCCAATGATCCCCCGCCCCAAAGCGGGACACCCCGCACCACTGACACCCCAGCCCCAACTGGATCCCCCAAAGAAACCACGGATACCCCAGCACCAGCTGATTCCCCCGGGCCACCAGGGATCCCCCAGCCCCCAGCTGGATCCCCCCAGCCCCACTGGATACCCCCCACCAGCTGATCCCCCCCCAGCAAAAAGGAGTCCCCCCCGGGCCCCAGTTGACTCCCCCAGCCCCAGCGGAAAACCCCAGAACCCAGCGACTACCCCAGCCCCCAGTTTGGACTCCCCCAAAAACCCCACACCAGCTGGATACCCCCCAGCAACCCAAAGCGGGAACCCCCAGCCCCAGCGGGATTCCCCCAAGCACCAGCTGACTCCCCAGAACCACTACTCCCCCCGGGCACCGGGCTGATAAACCCTTCACCATCAAAAAAATTTTTTTCAGGTTTTAAATTTGAAAAACCCCCAATTTTTTTTCCTAAAAATAATTTTTTTATGTTTGTTTTTGGGGTTGTAAATTTGTTTTTGTGGGGTGTGTGTGTGTGTGGTGTTTTTGTGTGTGGGGGTTTTGATGTGGGTGTGGGGTTGTGTGGGGGGGTTGTGTGGTGTTGGGTGTTTGTGTTGTGTGGGGGTTTTTGTTGTGGGGTTTTGTTGTGGGGTTTTGTGGTGTGTGTGTTGTGTGTTTTTGTGTGGTTGTGTGTGTAGTGGGGTGTGTTTTGTGTGGTGTGTTTTGGTGGTGTGATGTGTGGTGTGTGTGTGTGTGTGTGTGTGTGTTTTTTTGTGTTGTGTGTGTGTGTGGTGTGGGTGTTTTTTTGTGTGTGTGTGGTGTGTGTGTGTTTGGTGTTTTGTTTTTTTTTTTTTTGTGTGTGTGTGTTTTTTTTTTTTTTGTGTGTTTTGGGGGTGTGTTTTTGTGTGTGGGGGTGTGTGTTTTGTTTTTGGGGTTTTGTGGGGTTGGGTGTGTGTGGTGGGTGTGTGTGTGGTTTTTTTTTTTTTGTGTGTGGGTGTGTTGGGTGTGTGTGGGGGTTTTGTTTTTTTTTTGTGTGTGGGGTGTGTGTGTGTGTGTGTGTGTGTGTGTGTGTGGGTGTTGTGTGTGTTTTGGGGGTTTTTTGTGTGTGTGTGTTTTTTGTGGGGTTTTGGGGTGTTGTGTGTGTGTGTGTGTGTGTGTGGGTGTGGTGTTTTTTTTGTGGGGTTGGTGTGTTTTGTGTGTGTGGTGTGTTTGTGGTGGTTTGTTGTTTGGGGTTTGGTTTTTTTTTTGGTGTTGGTGTGTTGTGTGGGGGGTGGGGGTTTTATGTGTACCAACTTTTTTTTTTACCACCTATTGGGGTTTTGGGGGGGGGTCGAGCCCGAGTCCTGGCCCCGCCTCTTCCCCTGATCGTTTCTAGGTCACTCCCCCCTGACCCCTTTGAGCTTTTCATATCTGCAAAAGGGTTGTATGGTTTCCGCCTCCATACATCGTTTCCCCCCAACTATTCCATTTTACGGGACTACTCTGTGGTAAAAGAAATACTTTCCTAAAATCCCTGTGATTCATCTGGCCCTTTCTTCCAACGTGCCCCCCTTGTTACTGTGCCCAATCTCGGGGAAATCCGTCTTTGCCCCCAACCTTGTAAATTCCTTCAAAATTTTGTATTTGTTTCGTCCCCCTATCTCTCCGCCCCCCAGTGTCGTCGGGTTTTTTTTTCCCCTTTAACCCTCTCCTCGTGGGACAACCTTTTCTCTGGGACTAGTCTTGTTGAAAACCCTTTCATTTTCCCTTATTTTTCTTTAGTGTTTTGGGGCTAGTTGGGGGTTTCCCAAAAAGGGTTTCCGCATACCCAATATGGGCCTAACTTTATAGGGGTTGACGGGTTTCCTGAACGTTTCCTTTTTAAAATTTCGGAATGCTGTTTGAGGTTTGCTAGGCCCCCATATGTGCAGCAGTTTTTTGGGTTTTGATGGCGCTTCGGGAAAATTTGTCCCTGGGGTTTACCCCACCCCAAGTTTTTTTCCTTTGTGAGGTTTTTGTAGCCCTTGCCCCCCTAGGATTTTGTATCCGTCGGGGGCCTTCTTTCCCCCCTTCCCCAATCTCATGATTTTCCCACTTGGGGGGGATTAACCCCCGGGACCAAATTTGGGCGGGACCATTTTCTGCAGCCGTCCAGATCCCCTTTGTAGTTTTTTCCCCTGGCCCTTCGATCGAGTGTTTTCTTTAAACAACTCAGTCATCTGCAAAACGGGGGACCCTCAAGCCCTATTCCTTCCGTCATGTCGTTCACAAATCCCAAGAAACAGCACTGGGCCCCTAGGTTTACCCCTGGGGGCCCCCGGCTGGTACAGGGGGCCCACCCTGACCCCCTCGACTTTCCCAATTGACTCGCGCTGTCTTCCTAAACCAAGTTTTCCCCCCGGGATCCATTGTATGCCTTCCCTGTTATCCCTGCTTGGTCCTCCGTTTTCCCACCAATTTTCTTGTGGGGGAACTTGTAAAAACGCCTTTTAGCAGCCCAAAAAATCCCCAATCCACCCCCCCTCCCCTCATTGTTTTAAACGCTGTCACCATGTTTTTAAAAAATCAGGGGGTTTTTTGTGCCCCAAAAGGTTTTTCCCGCCCCTTGAAACATGCTGGCTGCTGTTATGAGTCTTTCCCCTTTTTGGGTGTTCCCCATCCCCCCTCCTGATAATCTTCTCCATGTTTTTGGGAATATTACAGGTCAGTACCCCGGGGTCTTTTATTTAATGCTTCATTCTGTCCCCTTTTTTTTAAAGATTGGGAATCACTTTTTTGCTGTCTTCCATGTCAGGCAATCTCCCTGTTTCGATAGATGTTTGGGAATTTTTGTTGTTAGGGGAAACACATAGCCCCTCTGCTCCCTCTTCAAAAACCAGGGGGAGATGTTTTCTGGCCCCATTGCCTTTTGAGGTTATCTAGCCCCCTTCAAAAGCCTTTCATTTCCCTTTCCTGGGTTTTGTGTGCACTTTTCCCAAAGCCCCTTGGGTTTGTGTCCCCCCCCTCTCCTCTTTCTGGAGCCCCTTTTCTGTCTCCCCCGGTAAACATTTTCTTTGAATCTTTTGTTGGGGTTTCTTACAAATTTCCCGGTCATTTCCTGTTGTTTTTTCCCCTTTCCCTTCCCTTTCCTTACCTGTTTTCCCTTTCCCTTTAAAACTGTTGTTTTCCCCCTGATGTGGCTTTTCAACAGTTTCGGGTCAGATTTGGCTTTCGCGGGCTATGTCATTTTAAAATTTTGGGTCTTTGGGCCTCCCCTTTTTATCGGGGCATATTCCCCTTTTTTGGGTCTAAAGACTGTTCTCCCTTTTTCTTTCCGGGTCCTTTTGGGCCCTTTTATATTTCCCTTTCCCTTCCCAGCACACTTTTGGTTTTTTTCCCCCCTCACCTTTGGGTTTAAAAATTTGGGGTCATTCCCGGCTTTTTCATTATCCGTTACCCCTTGGGGACAAAACCCCTCCCAATCCTTCCATTTTTTGCCCACATATTCCATCAACCCTTAACTGGCTTCCTGCCCGTTCTCTGTCCCACGAAACCCCTTTTAGGTAGTTCCTCATTCCCGGGTGTCCCCTTTTTGTTTGTTTGGGTTCTTCGTCCGGCCCCTTTCCCGCCCTTTTCCCCCCACTTTTTAGTCTAAATGTTTTTTTTTTTATTCGAAGTTAAAAACCAAAAATGGGCACTGGCCCCAAGGGGGGCCTTTATATGGTAGTCTCGATTTTTGCCTACTGAAGGTGAAACTAATCCAGCCTTTCTGGTTCATCCTTTCTCTTCTTGTAGTGTCCCTTACTTTTTGGGACATGAAATTCTCCATACCAAAATCCATCAAACTCGGGCCCCCCAAGTAAATTTTGGGCCCGAGGGTCCAAGTTCTCCCCCAACTTTTCTCCTTGTGGTTAAAGTCACCCCCTGATCAGGAAACTTTTCCCTCATGCATGGGGCCCTTTTTGGCCCCTTGCCGTGTTTCAACCCTCGCCTATTGCCTCGTCATTTCTCCCTTTTTGGCCTTCCCGCTTTTTCTTTTTGGGGGGTTTACATACTGGGTATTACCACCTGGGGAAACCCCCCATTAAAAAGGGTGTTTTTCCCCCGTATGGGAACACTTTCTTTCTTTTCCCAACCCTCCTCCACATCAAAAAAAACCGGCGGGTTTTTGGGGTTCCCCCCCCAAAATCGACCCCCCCCCCTTTTTCCCCTATTCTTTTTTCCCCCCGGAATTTGGTACCTTTTAAAGGTGGCCTTGTTTTCCCTTCCTGTAAAAACTTGGTTTCTTTTTGAGACATTAAATTCCGGTTTATGCTTTTTTTGACCCCCCTTTCTTGGCCCAACCCTCCCCCTTATTTGTTAAATTCCCCCAGCGTTTGTGAAAAAACCCCTTTAGTTTTCCTTTTCCCCCAATGTGGTTTGGGGGGGCCTTGAGGGTGGGGAGACCTTGGGGGCCAAAAACTGTGGTTTTTATAGCTTGGTTTCGGTGGAGGCTGTGGGGATGGAGATGGGTGTGTTGGGGATGGTGGATAGGTTTGTATGGTTCTGGGAGTAGTTTGGGGTTTTGGGGCTTGCCCCTTGCGTTCTGGGCGGGTCCCGACTTGACCTCTGGGGTTCCCCCCCTTTTTCTTTTTCCTACTCCCTTTTTGCTTTTTTGGTTTTCTCCCCCCGTGCTGTCGTTCTGATTTTTTTTCCCGCTCTGTTAGGAACCAAAAAACCCCCTTGTAAAACCCCCCCGAATATTTCAATCGTGGTTTTTTCCCTTAGGATCCCGTTCCGCACTCTTCCCTCCGAAATCAGCTTGATTGGTCGGGTTTTTCTTTCCCTTTGGGGTACCCCCCCCAATTCCTGAAAAAATTTTCAATCTCGTCCCCTTTTTACCTATTTTTTTTGTGGATTTTCCTTTAATCTCCTTCCCTTTTTCCCCTTTTCCCCGTTAAAAGGGGTTTGTCCTTTCCCCTCTCCCTGAAAACCCCTGGAAAAAACAAAAAATTTTGGGCCTTTCCCCCTTTTTCCTGCATTGCCTCAAACCCCCTGGCCCTGGATCCCGCCCGTATGTTTTGGGTTTTTTTTCTCCCCTTATTTTTTCCCAAGGGCTTTGATAGCCCCTTTTTGTGCTCAGCATTGACCCCCTTCCCCCCCCCTCCCAAACTTCCCCAAACCCGTTGATTTTCCCTTTCACTTTTTGGTCCTTTTTTGGCAGATTGAGGGACCTTAAAAATAATTCAAAAATTCCTTCCTTCCTGTTTCCCGCCTCGCGCTTATAAGCTGTGTTCCTTTTTGCCGGGCACTGCCCCCGTTAAACTCTGCCCCAAAAACCTTTTTTTCTTTAACTTCCCAGGACCCTTAACTTTTTCCCACTGCCTTTTTGACTTGTGCCCCCCCAATTCTTTGTCTCCTTTTTCCCCAAACCAAACCTTTTCCCAATTTTCAAAAAAAAGTCTTTTTTCCCTTTTTTTTAGAAAGCTCTCCTATTTTTTTCTCCCACCTTTTTTCCCCCCTTTTTTCCCCTGCTCCTTTCCCCCACCCTTTCCCCCTACCCAACCCTTTCATTGATCCCTTTTGGGCCCCGCGAGGGCCCCAACCAAATTTTTTTTTTTTTTTTTTTTTTTTTTTTTTTTTTTTTTTTTTTTTTTTTTTTTTTTTTTTTTTTTATTTTTTTTTTAAATAGGAGAGGGGGGGTTAGAAAGGGAAAAAGGGGACAGAGAGAGAAGAGAGAGAGGAAACAAGAAGGGGAGAGAGCAAAAGAAAAAAAAGAGCAGGAAAAGAGAGAGAGCAAGGAAAAGAGAGCAAAGAGGGGAGAAAAGGGGCAAGGAGGAGAACAAGAAGGGGAGAGAGCAAGAGAGGAGCAAGGAGGAGAGAAGGAGCAAAGAGAGGAAGAAAGAGAGAGAGAGCAAGGGGGGAAGAGGGCAAGGAGAGCAAAAAGAGCGAGGAAGCAAGAGAGAGAAAAGCAAAGGGGCAAGAGGAGAGGAAAAAGGGAAGAGAGAAAGTTTTTTGGGGCAAAAAAAAAGGAACGAAGGGGGGGAGAAGAGCAAGAGAGGGGGGGGAGAGCAAGAAGGGGGAAAAGAGAAAGTTTAAAAAGACAAACAAGAGAGAGAGAGAGAAGGGGGGGGAAAAAAAGAGAGAGAGGCAAAGAAAGGGGAGAATGGCAATTAAAACTAGGGACCCTTTTAAATTTTTCAAAAAAGGGGGAAAAAAAAAAAAAAAAAAAAAAAAAAAAAAAAAAAAAAAAAAAAAAAAAAAAAAAAAAAAAAAAAGAGAGACAAAAGAGGGAGCAAGAGAGAGAGAGGCAAAGGAAAAGGAGGAGAGAAAAGAGGGGAGCAAGGAGAGAGAGAACAAAGAGGGGAGCAAGGAAGAGAGGAGTTTACAAAAAAGAAGAGGGAAAAGAAGAGGACAGGGCAAAAGAGAGAAAAAGAGAAAGAGGGAGTTAAAAGAGAGGGAAGAGAGAGGAAAAAAGACGAGAGCAAAAGGGGAAAAGTGAAAACCGAGAGAGAGAGAGCAAGAGGGAGAGAGAGAAAAGAAAGAGAGCGGAGAGGAGCAAAAGGAGGAGAAAAGCCAAGAGAAGGGGAAAAGAGGAGAGGAGGAGCAAAAGAGAGAGAAAAGAGGGGGAAAGGAGGCGAAAAAGAGGCAAAGAGGGAGAGGAGAGAGGGGAAAAAAGAGAGAGAGAGAGCAATTAAAAAGGAGCGGGGAGAGAGAGCAAGAGAGGGGAAACAGGGAGAGAGCAAAAAAGAGAGAGAAAAGAGAAACAGAAAAGAGAGAGCGAAAAAAGAGAGAAAAGGGGGAGAGCAATGAAAAGGGAGGAGCAAAAGAGAGGAAAAAGAGAAAAGAGCAAAAGAGAAGAAAGGAGCAAAAGGGAGAGGGAAGAGAGAGGGGAGAGCAAAAGGAGAGAGGCCAAAAAAGAAGAGAGAAGGGGGGGGAAAAAAGGGGGAGGGAAAGAGGAGAGAAGGTGGAAAAAGGGGCAAAAAAGAGAGGGGAAAAGAGCAAAGAGAAGGAGAACAAGCCAGAGAGAGAGAGCAAGAGAAAAGAGAACAAAAAATGAAAAGGAGCAAGAGGGAGAAGAAGGAGAGAGGAAACCAAGGGGAGAGAGAAGCAAAAGAGAAGAAAATGAAAAGAGAGAGAGAGCCCAAAGGAGAGGGGCGAAGGAGAGAGAGGAGCAAAGAGAGGAAAAGAGGAAGGAAAAGAGAAAGGAAAAGAAGAGCAAAAGAGAGAGAGAGAAGAGAGGGGGACAAAAACCAAGAAGGGGAAAAGGGGGCAAGATCCGAGGGCCAAGGAGAATTTAAGAGGAGAAAAGGAAGGCGTGAGGGGGGGGGGGGGGGGTTTTGGGGAAAAGAGGAAAGAAGAAGGGTGGAATTTGGGAAGAAAAGAACAGGGAGAAACCTTTTCCTCATTGTTTTCAGGGGGGGGTTTTTGGGTCCTTACGAAGACAAGGGCTCAAATTTTTAAAAAAAACTCCCCTTTTTTGTGCCCCCTCTCAACTGGAAAAAAGCTTTTACCCAAAAAGGGAAACGAGCAACTTCATTTTCCGTTCCCCAACCGGGAAATCCCTTTTTTTCATGAGATTTAACATAAATTTTGGGGTGGCTTTGAGTAAAAAGTAAGTCAAAAAACCACATTTTAAACCTTTGAGGAAAGCGTAAACAAAATTTTTTTAAAGCCGAAAAAACTTTTATTTGGCCTTTTCCCCGAAATCCCCACAAATTCCCAAACCCCTTTTTCCGGGGTATTTTAACCATTCTAACAATGTTTCAAAGAGATAAAGTAATTGTTAAAAAAATCTTAC
>NW_026475029.1:17500-31384 GCF_026875155.1 Cherax quadricarinatus
GCTGTCTTCCATTCTCAGGTACAGTTTGACCCATTTCCAGGGAAGTTGTTGTAATATTGTGGGTAAGGCACACACAGCATCTCTGCTTCCTTCTCACTAAGGACCCATGGGTATGTTGTTCCGTTCCCATCGCCTTTGAGTGTCAAGGTCATTAAGAGCTTCTTCACCTCTCTCCGCAGTCTTGTCGTAATGTCATATCCAACACTGTTGGTATGATTCCCCTCTTGATGTTCCCTCTGTAGCTGAGTCTTCCACAGCCCTTCCTGGTCCTACTGTAAAAACTTCTTAAATCTCCCCCTGTTCCAGTCTCCTCACATAGTACCTCCTGTCATTTCTGTGAGTGTCCTCCACCTTCTGTCCTTAAATCTGATCACCTGGTCTTTGACTGTTGTCTTCCTCCTGATGTGGCCTATACAACAGTTTTTCGAGGGTCATATCCTTGATTCTCGATGCTTAATTCATTTTCATACTGTTCGCTGGCCTCCCTCCTCCTGGCGTACTTCATTTCCTTGGCACTGACGACTGATCTCCTCATTTTCTGTGTTCTCTGCTTCTTACTTTTTTTTTCCCTTCTCTATTGCACTTTGTTTTTCCCTCCTTACACCGTCGGGTAAACCAGGCTTGTTCTGGTCTTCCCGTTGTTACTTTTGCCCTTGGAATGAACCTTCCCTCCACAGCCTCCTTGCATTTTTGTAGCTAACAGATTCCATCATTCATTTACTGGCTTTCCGCCAGTTCCTGTCCACTGGTCCTCCCGCATTAAGTATCTTCAACCCTAATGTAGTCCCTCTTTTATAGTCAGCACTTTCCCATCTACTCCTGTTTAATTCTCTCCATCCAAACTTGCAGCTCTAACTATGTATTGACAAAGCACAGAATCACGCGGTCGCTACTCCTAGGGGACTCCATACTTGATGTCCTCATGTCTGAGCTGCCCAGGGTGATCACAAGGTCCGAATCTGCTGGTTCATCCTCTTCCCCTTCATTCCACTCTGTAGTGTTCCTTAACCTGTTGGTGCATGAGGTGTTCCAGCACCACGTCCAACATCCTGCTCTTCCATGTTTCGGGCCCCTCATGTGCTCCAGTTTTCCCATCAATCTACCCCCCCCTGTGGTTGAAGAATCCCCCCCCATAAACCAGCAACTTTGCTCTGGCTGGAGTGAGAGCTTCTTCTTGCCACCATCAGCCAAGTGGTGTCCACCCATTGCTCTGTTGGCTCTCTTCATATTCCTCGCTGGCCTCTCCTGCTGTTCTGTGGTGGATTATACATCACTGTCAATGACCACTTTGCGAGTTCACCAGACTGTATGTCCCTGCTATGTAGTCTCTTCTCCTGTCTCATCTAATTCCTTCCATTTCCTTCGACATTTTTTTTTTCCGATATGTTTTTTAACGAGCAGAGCAACACACGCACCAACATACACCTCCCCCCCCTACCCCTTCTATCGTTCCTCATGATCCGGTATCCTGGTGGGAAGATGCATCTGTTATTGATCTCCATGAGATTTGTATCTGAAACTGCTATGATGTCTGGGGACATCCTCATTGATTCTTCTTTGCCATTACCTCATGTTTATTTCGTTTAAGCCATCTGCAATTGCGTAAACCAAACCTTCAAACTTCTGTTCTAATTTACTGTAACTGTGTGCGGGGGTGTGGAAAACAGAGGGATACGTGTGATAGTTGGTTTTTTTTTTTTTTTTTTGTTTATTTGGAATGTGTTTCAGTTTGCCTTGGGGTGTCGTGGCTGGAGTCCTTCTGCATTGTTTCTTCTGGGGTGCGCCTGTCCTTCTCCATTTGATCCTGGTTATTCCTTGCACATCCTTTTTTCCATTTCCTCCCCATTTCTCCTTTCGTTTTTTGAACTCTCTCTTTCATTGTCTTCCCTTTCGTCCTTGTTTCTGTCTCGGTCGAGGTACACCTCCGGAACTCCTGCATGCCTCCACCGTGCTTTCCTTTCTTCCTCCTGCAGGACTCATGGTTCGTTGATCTCTGCCCTATGAAAGATTACTTTTGCGGATGGCCGATTCCCTTTTCTTTGTGAACCACCCAATTCTCACCCGAAAATTTGCACACCCTGGGTCATGTCCCACCTCGCCTATCACCGATCACTGAATGTCTTCAACTGCGCTTTTTTCTCTCCTCCTGCTTTCTTTCATCATACGTTTCCCCTTTAGCTTCGTCTAGCCTCCCTTAGCCAAACACGGTATCTCTCCCTTTCCACCTCCCACTAGTGACTCCCATTGCATCCTCTGATGTGTTTTAGTTCCTTCCCGTGGAGTGTTCCTTCCTTCCAGTCCTTCCTCGTTATGGCCCCTATGCTCCTTGGTTTATCCTTCCTGCTCACTTGCTCCTGGTCCCCCACGAGGTACTGGAAGGTCCTTCACATGTCCCTGTTCCCAACTCAATGACTCCAACCCTCTCTTCTGTCCTAGCAGTGCTCCTG
This sequence comes from Cherax quadricarinatus, assembly GCF_026875155.1. Lineage (NCBI taxonomy): Eukaryota > Metazoa > Arthropoda > Malacostraca > Decapoda > Parastacidae > Cherax > Cherax quadricarinatus. The sequence continues at coordinate 19,948 of NW_026475029.1, forward strand.
TCTTTGTTTTGGCCCCATTGGTTTGCGACAGACCTCCTGCATACAGTTTAAGTTTCCCCATTCTTCCTTCCGGACCTGTTGTCTGAGTATCGATGTCCCATTGCCGCTGACTGTCTGTAATATCTTTTCTCTGCGTGTCTGTTTCAGATGTCTCAGTCTACCATCTTCTAATCTCCTCTATCTTGATTTCTGCTGCTGTGGCCTGTTGCTTCCACCTTCATCTCTGCTGCATTCTGCTGCTAACCTCCTCTTCTTCCATCGTCCTTTCCAGCAGCATCTAGTTCTCCTTCCTGACCCCAGTCTTCCTCCCTGTTTTTTTGAGCTCTAATCTCCCATTCCTCCCTCTCAGATTCGTCCCTTGGAGCCCCTTGGTCCCTATCCTGGTTAGGAGGGAAATATACGGTTAGACGAGGGGATGGATGGTTGTGGTTGAGGGGAGGATGGGTATTGGAGGGGCAGAAGATAGTTGGGGGAGGCGGAGTTAGATGTTTGGGGGAGGGAGTTAATGGATTGGGGTAGAGAGCGGGACTGGATGGTTATGGGGGAAGGGGAGATGGTTATTGGAGGGAGCGGAGGTGTTGGCCTGGTGGTTAGACGGTTTTGGGGAGGGGTTAGGTGTTTGGGGGAGGGTAGTGGCTAAGGTCTAAGCGTGTCAAGTGGAGGAGTTGTGAGTGTGTGGTGTGGGTGTGTTGTGTGTGTGGTGTGTGTGTGTGCCGTGTGTGTGTGTGTGTGTGTGGTATGATGTGGTATGTCTGTGTGTTGTGTGAATTTGTGTGTGAATGTGTGTTTGTTTTGTGAAATGCTGTGTGATAGTGTGTGTGTGTGTGTGTGTGTGGTTGGGTGTGGTGTGCGTGGGTGTGTTGTGGTGTGTGTGCTTGTGTTCGTGTGTGTTGTATGTGTATGTGTGTGTGTTGTGTTTGTGTGTTTACTATGTGTGTGTGTAGGTGTGTGTGTATGTGTGAGATGTATGAGTGTGTTTGTGTGGTGTGTGCTTGTGTGTGCGAGGGAAGGAGGGTTTATGGGGGGGGTTGAGGAGTCCGTCGTGTAGGCACAAATTTAGTGCTCATTTATCTTCTCCAATTATGCGTACTCCTCTCACTTATGCACTTTCCCTGGATTACGTGTTAATTGATTGCTGGTGATAACATTTTCCTTGTTCACATTGAGAGAGGACTTCCTAGCTTTCCTAAGTATACTTACTGGCAATAACCTACCGCGGGTAGTAACACTGCCTGTGTGTTCTGTGTGTGCGTGTTGCGTTGTAGTGTGAGTGTGTTGTGTGTGTGTGTGTGTGTGTGTGTGTGAGAGTCTTGTGGCGGTGTAATGACTGGCCGTCAACGTCTCTTGTGACATACTAAACCCTCCTGGGACCCCCCTAGCACCGCATTACCATGTTTGCCCTTAAAAGCTTGTCCCACCATACCTCTCACACCCTCGTTCAACACTATATCTCTATGGCTAGCTATTTCTATTCTAATTCTGGTAATAGGCTGCAGGAGTGAGTGACCAGTATCAAAACAGTAATACAAGCCAAGCCAGGGCCGTCAACATGCAACACCACAACAGGACGAATAAACTTGCGGTTGACATTGCCAGCTGCTGATGACGTTAGGCGTACGTAGGCCTTAAATCCCTATTTTTGGAGATCCCCTTCACCCGGTTATGATTATACCATATATTTCGCTTCACTCACTTCACTCTTCAACTGATGGTAGTATACACTTCACATTATAAACACTTCACCTTCATATGTCATATGGCAACACAACTGTCGTGACGTCCACTTCATCAGGCCTACGCTGCCAAAGGGCAACAGACGCCCTAAGACCCCCCAAACGGTATGCGCTTTGTAAAATAATTATGATTTATTTCAGCTTTCCTCTTCTTCTTTCTTTAACTAATGAACTTTAATTATCACTTCGTAGTATTGTTCACATGACGTTTCCACTATACCACTGATTACTTCTAGCTGATATTACGCGTCTTTCAACGCCAAGGATTCTCGGAGCCTTGTTACCCACGTCTTCACTTCACCCCAACTGGACCCACGCCGCTTGATGCTGTGTGTGTGTGTGAGTGTGTAGCTCACCTATTTGGTACTCACTATTTGTGGTTCCTGAGAGGGACGATTCATAGCACCTGCCCCGCCTCTTCATGATTGTACTGGTCCTCTCTCCCCCCTGCTCAATGAGTTTATCATACCTCCCCTTAAAAACTATGTATGGTTCCCCTCCTCCACACTTACTTTCCTTAGGCTTTCCAGGGTTTGATTACTCTATGACTGAAGAAATACTTCCTAACATCCCTTTGATTCATCTGAGTCTTCAACTTCCAATTGTGACCTCTTGTGTCTGTGTCCCATCTCTGGAACATCCCGTCTTTGTCCACCTTGTCTATTCAACACAATATTTTGTATGTTATCATGTCTCCCCTAACCCTCCTGTCCTCCAGTGTCGTCATGCTATTTCCTTTAACCATAATTCGTAGGACATTCCCCTTAGCTCTGGAACTAACCTTCTCGAAACCTTTGCACTTTCTCTAATTTCTTGACGTGCTTGATCAAGTGTGGGTTCCAAACTGATGCTGCATGTTCCAATATGGGCCTGACGTACTCGGTGTACAGTGTCTTGAACGATTCCTTACTAAGGTATCGGGACGCTATTCTCAGATTTGCCAGGCGCCCATATGCTGCAGCAGTTATCTGGTTGATGTGTGCCTCCGGAGACGTGCTCAGTGTTATTCTTACTTCTAGATCTTTCTCCTTGAGCGAGGTTTGCAGTTTTTGGTCACCTAGCCTATACTCTGCGGTCTTCTTTGCCCTTTCCCGATCTTCATGACTTTGCATTTGGCTGCGTTACATTCGAGAAGCCAGTTGCTGGACCAGGTGTCCAGCCTGTCCACGTCTCTTTGAAGTCCTGCCTGATCCTCATCTGATTCAAGTCTCTTCATTAACTTCACATCATCTGCGAACATGGACACTGAGTCTAACCCTTCCATCATGTCATTCACATATACCAGAAAACAGCACTGGTCCTAGGACCCACCCCTGTGGGACCCCACTCGTCACCGGCGCCTACTGTCATACCTCATCACGTACCATGGCTCGTTGTTGCCTCCCTGTCTAGTATTCTCCAATTCATTGCAGTGCCCTTCCTGTTATACACGCCTGATCCTCTAGCTTCTGCACCAATCTCCTGTGAGGAACTGTATCGACGGCCTTGCAGTCCAAGAAGATGCAATCAACCCACCCCTCTCTCTCGTGTCTTCTGTTACTATCATAAAACTCCAGAAGGTTTGTGACACAGGATTTGCGTTCCATAAATCCGTGCTGGTTGGCGGTTGTACTCTTGTTCCGTTCCAGGTGCTCCACGACTCTCTGATAATCTTCTCCATGACTTTGCATACTATGCACGTCAGTGATACTGGTCTATAGTTTAGTGCCTCTTTTCTGTCTCCTTTTGTAAATATGGGTACTACATTTGCTGTCTTCCATACCTCAGGTAATTACCCAGTTTCAAGGGATGTGTTGAAGATTTGTGGTTAGTGGTACACACAGCATTTCTGCTCCCTAAGGACCCACGGGGAGATGTCTGGTCCATTACCTTTGAGGTATCAAGGTCCTTAGCAGCTTCTTCACCTCCTCAGTTGTATGTGTCATTTAACAGTTGACGGTATATTCCTTGTTGGCATCCCCCTTTGTTCTGTCCACCCAAAGGCCTTCCTGTCTCCCCTTTGAAAACTTCCTTAAATCTCTTGTTGAGCTCCTCACATACCTCTTGGTCGCTTCAAGTGAGTTTCCCCACCTTCTTTCCTCAGCCTGATCACCTGGTCTTTGAATGTTGTCTTCCTCCTAATGTGGCTATACAGCAGTTTTGGGTCAGTCTTGCTCCCTCCTTATCTGTGCATACTCGATTCTGGCTCTTCGACTAGTCTCTCTATTTCCTGGGTTCTTTGCCTCCTGTATCTTTTCCATTCTCTGTTGCACTTAGTTTTTGCCTCCCTACACCTTCGGGTAAACCAAGGATTCGCTTTGGTTTCCCATTATTTCTATTTCCCTTGGGGAAAAAACCTTTTCCCCTCTCCCTCCTTGCATTTGGGGGTGGTGTGTGTGTGTTGTGGGTGTGTGTGTTATGTAAGTGTGTGTGTGTGTGGTGTGTGGTTTTTTGTGTTGTGTGTTGGTGTAGGTGTGTGTGTACCACTTACTCCCTAATTGTGGTTGCGGGGCGAGATCAGCCCCGGGCCCCCACCTCTTCACTGATCGCTTGGGCCCTCCCCCTCTTGCTTCCCTGGTTTTGTCTATTCTTTTTAAAAACTATGTAGGTTCCTGCCTCCACTACTTCACCTCTAGGCTTTTCCCCATTTCCTGACGACTTATGACTGAAGAAATACTTCCTAACGTCAGTGACTCGTTGAGTCTTCAGTTCCAAATTTTGACCCCCCCTTGTTTCTGTTCAGCTCTTGGATTCCGTCTCGTCCACCTTGCATTCCCCCCCAGTATCTTGGATGTCGTTATCATGTCTCACGTTAACCTCGTCCTCCATGTCGTCAGTCCGATGTCCCCCAACCTTTCCCCCGTACGACATTCCCCTGGCTCTGGGAATGCCTTGTTGCAAAAATTTTTTACTTTCTCTAACTTCTTTACGTGCTTGACCCGGTGTCGTTACAGATGGGGCTGCTTATCAAGTTGGCCTAAATACAAGTGAAAAAGTGTCTGAACGATTCCCTTTTTTAAAGGGATTGGGAAAGTTTTTTAAGGTTTGCCAGGCGCCCGTATGCTGCAGCAGTTATTTGGTTGATGTGTGCCTCCGGTGACGTGCTCGGTGTTATGGTCCCCCCAAGATCTTTTCCCTGATTGAGGTCTGTAGTCTTTGTCCACCTAACCTATACTCTGCGGTCTTCTTTGCCCCTCCCCAACCTTTCATGACTTTGAAATTTGACAGGGTTGAATTCGAGAAGCCAGTTTCTGGACCACTTTTCCCCAGCCCATCCAGGTCTCTTTGCAGTGCTCCCCTCATCCTCATCCGATTTAATTCTTCTCATCAGTTTCCCACACAACTGCGAACAGGGACACCTCAAAGTCTATCCCTTCCATCAGGGTCGTTCGCATATCAAAAACGCACGGGTTTTAGAACTGACCCTTGTGGACCCCGCCGTCACAGGCGCCCACTGTGATACCTCTTCACGTACCATGACTCGTTGTTGCCTCCCTGTCAGGTATTCCCTGATCCTTTGCAGTGCCCCTCCCAGTTATATGCGCCTTATCCTCCAGCTTCTGCACTAATCTCTTGTGAGGAACTGTGGTCAAAGGCCTTCCTGCAGTCCAGGAAAATGCAATCAACCCACCCCTAAACTCTCTGTCTTACTTCTGTTACCTTGTTATAAAACTCCAGAAGGTTTGTGACACAGGATTTGCCTTCCATCAACCCATGCTGGTTTTCATTTATAATCTTGTTCCATTCCAGGTGTTCCACCACTCTCCTCCTGATAATCTTCTCCATGACTTTGCATACTATACAAGTCACAGACACAGGTCTGTAGTTTAGTGTTCGTTTCTGTTTCCTTTCTTAAATATGGGGACTACATTTGCTGTCTTCCATTTCTCAGGTAGTTGCCCAGGGATGAGTTGAAGATTGTGGTTAGAGGCACGCACAGCATCTCTGCTCCTTCTCTAAGGACCCACCGGGAGGTGTCCGGTCTCCCTTTCGCCTTTGAGGAAATCAAGGTCATTTAGCAGCTTCTGCACCCTCCTCGGTTGTTTGTATGTCATCCAACACTTTTTGGGTTTAATTCCCTCTTGATGTTCCCTTCTGTTCTGTCTTCCCAGAGCCCTTCCTGTCTCTACTGTAAAAACTTCCTTAAATCTCCTGTTTAGCTCCTCACATACCTCCTAATCATTTCTTGTGAGTTCTCTACCTTCTGTCCTCAGTCTGATCACCTGGTTTTTGGGTTGTCTTCCCCCTGATGTGGCTATACAACAGTTTCCGGTCAGTCTTGACTTTTGATGCTATGTTATTTTCATACTGTCGTTGGGCCTCCCTCCTTACCTGTGCATACTCGTTCCTGGCTCTGCGACTAATCTCCCTATTTCCATGTGTTCTCTGCCTTCTGTGATTTTTCCATTCTCTATTGCACTTTGTTTTCGCCTCCTTACACCGTCGGGTAAACCAGGGACTCGTTCTGGTCTTCCCATTGTTTCTGTTGCCCTTGGCAATAAACCTTTCCACTGCCTCCTTGCATTTTGTTGTTACATATTCCATCATTTCATTTACTGGCTTTCCTGCCAGTTCTCTGTCCCATGGAACCTCCTGAAGGAAGTTCCTCAAACCTATGTAGTCCCCCTTTTTATAGTCTGGCTTTTCCCATTCACCTCCTGTTACTCTCTCTACTTGCAACTCTACTATGTATTCAAAGCACAGAACCACGTGGTCACTAGCTCCTAGGGGACTCTCATATGTGATGTCCTCAATGTCTGAACTGCCCAGGGTGAACACAAGGTCCAATCTTGCTGGTTCATCCTCCCCTCTCACTCTGGTAGTGTCTTTAACATGTTGGTGCATGAGGTTTTCCAGCACCACATCCAACATCTTGGCTCTCCATGTTTCGGGGCCCCATGTAGCTCCAGGTTTTCCCAGTCCATCTCCCTGTGTTTGAAATCACCCATAACCAGCAACTTTGCTCTGCTGGAGTGAGCTCTTCTTGCCACCTCAGCAAGTGTGTCCACCATTGCTCTGTTGCTCTCTTCATATTCCTCTCTTGACCTCCTGCAGTTCTGTGGTGGATTACACATCACTGCAATGACTACCTTGTGCTCCCCGATGAAGTGTACCTACTATGTAGTCCCTTTCTCCTGCCTCGTCTATGCCTCCAATTTTCTCGAATTTCCATCGGTTTTTTACGAGCAGAGCAACCCCTCCTCCCCCTCTGCCCCTTCTACCTTTCATGATCTGGTATCCTGGTGGGAAGATTGCATCTGTTATTGTCTCCGTGAGTTTTGTTTCTGTAACTGCTATGATGTCTGGGGAATTCATTGATTTTTTTCTTGCCATTCCTCATATTTATTCGTTAGTCCATCCGCATTTGTGTACCAAACCTTCAACTTCTGTTCTAATACTGTAACTGTGGTCCTGGGGGAATACTGGGGTTGGGAGAGCAGGAGCCCTGGTGGGGGCCTGTGGGGGGTTGCAGTGGAGGTGGAGGAAGAGCTCCCATAGGGGGTTGCTGTAGGGGTAGGGTTCATGGTGCGGGGGGTGGGAACAGAGGGATCGGTGTGTGATGGTTAAGATTCTTCAGTTGCCTTGGGGGTGTTGTTGTTGGAGTCCTTCTGCAGGTGTTTCTGGGGGGTGTGCTTATCTTTCCACCTGTGCCTGGGTTATTCTACTCTTCTTTGTCGTTTCTTCCCATTCCTCCTTTCATTTTTGCACTCTCTCTTTCAGTATCATCCTTTCCTCCTTTGTTCTGTCTCGAACGAGGTACACACTCTTGAACTCCTGTTTGCCTCTCAGCCATGCTTTCTCCTGCAGGATCATGGTTTGCGTTGATTCTGCCTTGAAAATTACTTTGAGAGGCCGTTTCCTTCTCTCTCTGAACCACCCAATTCTCTGAAAATTTGCCACCTGGGTCATGTCTCCCTCGCCTATCACCTTCATGATACCTTCAATCGTTTTTTTCTCCTTCTGTTTTCTTTCATCATAAGTTTCCCCTTCAGCTTCGTCTAGCCCATAGACAAAAACTGATCTCTCCCTTTCTTCCTCCCACTGTGACTTCCACTGCATCCTCTGAGGTGTTTTAGTTCCTTCCCATGGAGTGTTCCTTCAATCCCTTCCCTAGCTGTTGCCCTATGCTCATTGGTTTGTCCTTCCTGCTCACCTGTTTCTGGCCCCCACAAGTGTCTGGTAAGGTCCCTGCACATGTCCTAGTTCCTTCAATGTCTTCCAACCTCTCATGCTGTCCTAGTGTGCTCCCTGTCTTTGTTTTGGCCCCATGTGGGTTTGACAGGACCTCTGCATACAGTTTAGCATCCATGCTCCCTTCAGACCCTTTGTCTGTGTCTGATGTAAACATTGTTGATGCTGCTTCTGTATTATCTTTATCTCTAGGCTGTTTCAGATTTCTCAGCTCCTCTTCTAATCTCTGTATCTTGGTTTCTGCTACTGTGGCATGTTGCTCCCACATTCTGCACACTGCTGCTAACCTCTCCTCCATCTTCCTTGCAAGCTCATCTAGCCTGCTTCCCCAGTCTTCCTCCCTTTTTTTGAGCTCTACCCTACAGTCCACCCTCCCAGATTCGTCTGTCGGGTCCTTGGCTCTCATCCTAGTTCTAGGTTGCCCCATTGCACCACAGATGGAAGGGGGAGAGATGGTTAGGGGGAGGGGAATAGATGGTTAGGGGGAGGGGGGTGGATGGTTATGGGGAGGGGGATGGATGGTTATGGGGGAGGGGGAGGATGGTTTATTGGAGGGAGAGAAGAGGTTGGGGAGAGGGGGAAAAGATGGTTTGGGGGAGGGGGCTAGAATGGTTTGGGAGAGGGGGAGAGGTGGTTTTGGGGAAGGGGGAGTATGTGTACGTGTCAAGTGTATGTGTTTCTTGTGTATGTGTGTGTGCATGTGTGGGAGAGAGAGGGATGGGATTAAGGGGGGGGGGGGAGAGAAGGATGAGGGTAGAAGTGACCCATAGAAACCGAGGTGTGTGTGTGATGGGGTTAGGAGGGGAGGGGGGGTGGGAAGAGTAGGATGAGGGTAGTGACTGCATAGGGTGTGTGTGTGTATATGTGTGTGTGTGTGTGTGTGTATGTATTTGCCTAGTACAGGTGTGTGTGTGTGTGTGTGTGTACTCACCTAGTTGTACTCACCTAGTTGAGGTTGCGGGGGTCGAGTCCGAGCTCCTGGCCCCGCCTCTTCACTGATCGCTACTAGGTCACTCTCCCTGAGCCGTGAGCTTTATCATACCTCTGCTTAAAGCTATGTATGGATCCTGCCTCCACTACATCGCTTCCCAAACTATTCCACTTACTGACTACTCTGTGGCTGAAGAAATACTTCCTAACATCCCTGTGGGTTTATCTGTGTCTTCAGCTTCCAACTGTGTCCCCTTGTTACTGTGTCCAATCTCTGGAAAAATCCTGTCTTTGTCCACCTTGTCAATTCCTCTCAGTATTTTGTATGTCGTTTATCTGTCCCCCCTATCTCTCCTGTCCCCAGTGTCGTCAGGTTGATTTCCCTTAACCTCTCCTCATAGGACATACCTCTTAGCTCTGGACTAGTCTTGTTTTCAAAAACCCTTTTCACTTTCTCTAGTTTCTTCACGTGCTTGGCTAGGTGTGGGTTCCAAACTGGTGCCGCATACTCCAATATGGGCCTAACATACACGGTGTAAAGGGTCCTGAATGATTCCTTATTAAGATGTCGGAATGCTGTTCTGAGGTTTGCTAGGCGCCCATATGCTGCAGCAGTTATTTGGTTGATGTGCGCTTCAGGAGATGTGCCTGGTGTTATACTCACCCCAAGATCTTTTTCCTTGAGTGAGGTTTGTAGTCTCTGACCCCCTAGACTGTACTCCGTCTGCGGCCTTCTTTGCCCTTCCCCAATCTTCATGACTTTGCACTTGGTGCACTTGTGTGTGTGTGTGTATGTGTGTGTTCGTGTGTTTGGGGGAGGTGTGAAGGGGAGATACTGCTAATACATACAGGTTATTCTGAGTTATAAAAAGCAGAAATTGCTACTAGGGTCTAAAGCTTCTATGAGTGTCTACCCTTATGTGTGTGTGTGTGTGTGTGTGTGTGTGTGTGTGTGTTTTTGTGTGTTTTGTGTGTGTGTGTGTGTGTGTGTGCATGTGTGTGTGTGTGTGTGCATGTGTGTGTGTGTGTGAGGGAGAGATGGTTAGGCGGGGTAGGGGAGGGGTTGTTGTGGTTGAAAGATCTGTTATACCTCTGTCGTGTTGGCTCAAATTTAGTCCCAGCTGTCTCTCCTAGTATTGCTGCTCTCCCCACTTATTGCCCTTTCTGGATTTAAGTATCAATTACTGCTGGTTATTATCCTATTTCTTGCTCACATTGAGAGAGGACTTCCTAGCTTCCTAAGTATTCATATTGCTAATAACTACCGGTAGTAATACTACATTATCCCTACATTACCCCTCGCTAGACTGCTGTCGTCCTCACACTCTCGTCAACACTATCTTCACCTTATCTATGCTGTTTCTACTCTAATTCTAGTAATAGCTTGCAGGAGTGAGTGACCAGTATCTAACAGTGATGCAAGACCAGACTCCAGAGCCTGCAAGATGCAACCACAATAGGTGAACAATACTTGCACTGGCAGCAGTGTGATGACAAGTTGCCAGATGCTGATGACGTAGTCGTTGTACATAGGCCTTCTATCACTATTTTGGAGATCCTTCACCCGTGATGTTTATAACCATATATGCTAATACATCCCGTGTTCCTCACGTGCTTTCACTTTTCACTTATGGTAGTATACACTTCACATTATGTACACTTCACTTTATTTGAATAATGTCACACCACTTGTTGTGACGTCACTGCTTCAGCAGGCCTACTCTGCCACTTTCCCTTATTATATGTTTTATTTTTCCTTTCTCCTTTTGCTTTTTAACGTTTTCCCTCTCACTGTATTGTGCCCCACATTTCACTTGCTATTCAAACGCTGGTATTTCTTGAACACCCGCTTCCACACTCACTTTGCTCTTTGTATATTTGAATCTGTGTGGCAACAGTGCCTACTGCCCCTAACGGTTTGGCACTTTGAAATATTAATGATTTCAGGCTTCCTCTCGACTTTTTTTAACTAATAACTTCAGTTATCACTCGTAGGATTGTTCACTGACGTTGTCACTACCACTAATTACTGCTAACAGTTATTGCACACCTTAAAAACACTAAGGTTCTCGGAGCCTTGTGCCCCCACGTCTGCGTGACTCTGTGTGTGTGTGTGTGTGTGTGTGTGTGTGTGTGTGTGTGTGTGTGTGTGTGTGTGTGTGAGTGAGGGATAACGCATGTGTGAGGAGGAATAGCATGTGTGAGGAGGTATAGCGTGTTAGTGAGGATATATAGCGTGTGTGAGAGGAGGTATAACCGAGATACCTCCCGAAGATGTAGGCTGAATGGTATACATGTTCCTGGAATACATAGATCTGAGATACATGGGCCTGGAATGCATGAACCTGGAATACGTAGACCTGGAATACATGGACCTGGTACACATGGACGTGGAATACATGGACCTTGTATACATGGACCTTGTATACATGGACCTGGTATACATGGACCTGGGAGGTGTGTATTAATACGTAGTGTTTACATTACAGGTAGGTGAAGCTTCACATATCATCGAAGGAGAGATGACAGCATCACTAAGGTAAGTTGTTGTTCAAGTTGTAATAATGTTGAAATTACCGCCAATATATTATGTAAAAAAAAAA
>NW_026475031.1:0-11239 GCF_026875155.1 Cherax quadricarinatus
TTTTTGTGTTAAAATGTATCATATGGTGGATTTAACGTAAGGTGATGCCATTGTATGGTGGGGGTCCACTGTATTATAAATTGTAATTATCAAAACATAAAAATTATACAAATTAAAATAAAAACGAGAAAAAAAGGTATGCTGGCAATACTTCTGCAAGCCGGCAGGACTCGATGTTGCCATCAGGTGAGCATCCAGGACCAATTTCCCAGTCTTATATCTCGTAAATACTGGTCCTAAAAAAAATTTTTTTTTTTTTTTGGTCTTATACCACACAGAAAATTGCCCTCTTTAATTTAAAACAAAAAAAATTTTTTTTTTTATTTTTCAAAATATTCGGAGTGCTACGCATTTGAACGTAGATCTACATTTGGACAGTTAAGCGTTAAGCATTATTTTAAACTTAAAATTTGTCTAATCTTATTATTGTAAATTGTGCTTAATTGTAATACACCCTCTTCGTTGATCTCTGTTATCATTGATTTCTGCTTTTGCCGACTTTTGGTTCCGTTTTTGCCAATTTCCTCCATTTTCGTCAATGGTACGGAACCTGTCCAGTACCCAGCACGCAGACAAAGCCGCCTCCCACATACATTCTCAGGCAGTGTTGTGTTGTTTCCTGGTGAATGAACATATTCTGCGAGGTCACACGAAACATTTCATAATAATCCATTGTTTTTGGCACTTGTTTTTTGTGTGTGACTACTAAATAAGCCACCATGGGCCCAAAGAAAGCTTCTAGTGCCAGCCCTTTGGTAAAGAATATGAGAAACACAATAAAATTTAAGAAAAAGTTTGTAGAAAAATACGAAAGTGGCGGTGGTAGAGGGTGGTAGTGGTAGACAGTGGTAGTGATGGTGGTAGAGGGTGGTAGTGATAGTGGTAGACAGTGGTAGTGATGGTGGTAGAGGGTGGTAGTGATGGTGGTAGACAGTGGTTACAATGGTGGAAGAGGGTGGTAGTGATGGTGGTAGAGGGTGGTAGTGATTGTGATGGTGGTAGTGGGTGCCTTCTTCAGTGATTCTACTAACTCCTCCAATGTTGCTGGAGTTATATAGGGCTACTGAAAACACCGCCGCCTCTGCTGCTGCCTTCACCACCACTATGTATGGCTTATGCTCTCAGTGGCCCTTGTACACCCAACAACAACAACAACAGAACACCTCTCATGACATACATAATGACTTATTTTATTCATTCTAGAGTACAGGTACCATCTGACTTACGATCAAGCTTGGTTCCGACTAACCGGTCGTAAGTCAAAATGGACGTAAGTCAAACCTTTGAAAATTGACGACATGCTGAGTAGGGCATAATGTCAAACCTTTCCAATATAAACTACCTACATAGTACTGTAATGTAATATACAATCATTATTTCATTCTTTTTATCATAATTTACTTCTATTGTTATATTTTAATTATTTATGTACTGTATATATGTATACATGGTAGTGAACTTTTTTTGTAAATTTTACATCGCATACAGTATCATATGTTACTGTTATCTTTATGTATTGTCGACACAGGGGAATGGGAGAATACCACTGGTAGTGTCATCCTGCCGAAATGTAGTATAACCTATTCCCTAAGTAAAGAGAAACAACTGTGGAACGTGTAATACGTATCCGGCTGGCTGGCTGGCCGGCCGGGTGGGCGGTTGGCTGACTGAATGTGGAGGGGGGCTGTCTGCCCTGCCCTGTCTCTCTGTCTCTCTCTGTCTCTCTCTCTCTCTCTCAGATACACATAAGCAAAGTTATCATACATAGTATAAATTACCTAGATAAACCCAAAAAATCCAGACAAGGTGCTATACAGGGATCTGTGCTCCAGTGCCCTAAATTAATAATAAATAATAATAATAATAATAATAATAATAATAATAATAATTTTTACAATAATACATATGTACTAATATTAATAATAATATTATTAAACTATAATATAATAATCGTGTCCACTCATTACTTACCTTAAAATGACTGTAGTCTTAATGTAGAGTGAGAGGTGAGTAAACAAGATTAAATGAATAAATGAGAGAGAGAATGAAAGGGTAGAAGTTTCACGAGTTATGTAAACAAACGTTGTTGTTGTTGTTTACCAGCCCGGACACGAATGATTTCTGTTCACTCTGTCAAGCCGACCAGAAAAACAAACTCATATTTGTTAATTTATGTCCCATATGTTATGTAGCATGTTTATTATAAATTTTGAAAAAAATTCATAGATGGATTAAGCAAAATGTCTATATTAACGTTTATACACATTTAATGGCCTCAGTGATTATTATTGTGTTATTATCATTATTAATATGGCGTCTTCAAGATCAACTACATTCTTAATGAGTGGCTCTGAAACAGACAACAGACAGACAGACACAGGTAGACAAAGAGACACACAGGTAGACAGAAAGACACACTGGTAGACAGAAAGACAGACACACAAATAGACAGAAAGACAGACACACTGGTAGACAGACACACAGGTAGACATAAAGACAGACACACTGGTAGACAGAAAGACCGACACACAGGTAGACAAAGACAGACACACAGGTAGACAAAGACACACAGGTAGACATAAACACACACACAGGTAAAACAGAAAGATACACAGAGATACAGACAGACACAGATATACAGGCAGACAGATACAGACAGGTTTAATGTGCAACACTGAAAACAAATAGAGAGTTCGAGAATAAGAGCCTTTCTTGCCACAATCTCCAGTGCAAGATTCAGACTTCATCTTAGGGGCCATGGTGAAATTTACTGTCCAGTTAATACAGTTAATACAGTATGATGCTGCTCATAGGCAGGTTACTCAAAGTGATGCTGCCTGCATGATGCATTCCCGGGCCGCAAGTATTGTCAAATATTGTACAGTGGTGTGCATCAGCCGGCCCAGCCCAGCTGCCAGATGCACGGTCGTAAGTCGAGTGGACGTATGTCGAGGTCGTGAGTCGATGGTAGGTGTATATGCCATGTTTCTATGTTATTAATATTTTTTTATTATGTCATATTGGTTGAATTGTGATAGATAAATAAGCCGTGGAATATAGTTCTTCTCAATAAAATGTATTTTTTGTTTATACTTTTGGATGTCTGAAACGGATTAATTGGATTTACATTATTTCCTTTGGGGAAAATGGTTTCAGATTTAGTCGATTTTCACATTTTCGTTGGCTCTCTGGAACAAATTAAAGATGAAAAGGGAGGTCCACTGTAAATACTACTGGGCTCTCATCATTCCTTTCTCTAACCCTGTTGGTTTGTACACACAGCTGGTCATAATCCTCAGCTTTTTCAAAGGTTGCATAAGAAGCTCTGCAGTTAAGGAGTAGTACACCTGGAGGGTGTTTTGGGAGTCAAATCTCCAGTGGCCTGCTCCGTGACCAGGCCTCGTAGTGGATCAAGGCTTGATCAACCAGACCCTGATCCACCTGATCAACTGCTGGCTGGACGCAAACCGATGTACAAACCACAGCCTGGTTGGTCTTTAATTTTACTGGTAATATAACGTGTGCCAAAAAATAGCAAAACAAAATTCAAATATATTTTTTATTATTTACTCAAAGTCTATTTAACAGGAACAATAAAATTTATGACATCACTTGAGCTCCCTTGCTAGAATTTTTTATTACTCAAATTAACTGTATTAAAGAAACACATACAAACATACAAAAGAATCTATATTACCAAAGGCAAACCATCCAGTGCGTGCCCATGGGAAGACTGCAAGTGCCTCCTGTAATCGATCAGCAATAGGAGACACAAGATTGGAGGAGGAAATATTGCCTTTGAGCAGACAGGGCATTTATATCCAGCAGGTGCTGTGTTGGGTGGTAATCGGCTTGCCCAATCATTTAGGCACTCTTTGTGAAACAAATCTAGAGGAAAAAAGAAATAAAATTATTAGTAATTAAGAAATAAATATGAATTTTATTTTCAAAATATATAGCATTTGATCATTTGGGTCAATAAAATATTTGTTTTCTTACTGTCCATCTCCCAATGAGATAGGATAACCCATAAAAGGTGGGAATGCTTTTACTGTCACTTATTCAATTACTGTCTTGCAAGAAGCATTGTGACATCACAGCTCAGTTGGACTTCCCGAACTGCCACATCTCCCACTCCTCCCATCCAAGTGCAGGCACTGCACATACATTCTACCTTCTGAACTGAAAGTCTGGCTAACCAGTTTCCTTGAATACTCGCACTCCAACAGACAGCACATTGAGTCATAAAACCCGCTTGCTTCCACTCACTTCTATCTAGCAATGCCCATACAAGCTTGTTAGATATTCAAGTCTCTACCCCTCTTCTTCAACTGCATGGGCCTATAAATTTGTGTAATACATTACTGTACTATTCACGTTAAATTAACTATGTTCTGTTAGAATAAAATTTTCACATGAATTCTAATGAGTATTTGATACCCATTATTGTATACAGTAGGCCCCCACATTATGGCATTTTCCCTTACAGCATTCCGCTAATACAAACATTTCAATTTATGACCAAAACTCGCTATACAGCTCCCCCCACCTGACCTTCTAATACAGTCACCGTACCCCTCTGGTTTGTTTACATTCTCCATGAGCACCGTGTCCCTCCATTACGTCTGGAAACTTTCCAAAATTTCAAGTATTTTCAAGTTATTTCATGTTTTATATATATACAGTATGGCCTCACTTATACGGCAGGTTAGGTTCCAGGCTATCACCGGAAAGCAGAACACCATTTTTTTTCCATTTATAAATGCAATAAATGCCAGACAACAAGTTTACACTAACTTATATTAATTAGTAATAGAACTAGGTATTAAAAAACACAATAAAAAGTAAAATACATACACAGTACATTCATTACTTACCTTAAAATACTTGTAGTCTTAATACAGGGCGAGAGGTGAGTAGTACCTATTTGTAGGAAGTCAGGTGTTTATCTGGAGTTCAACTGGAGAGGATTTTGGGGGCCAACACCCCTGCGGCTCAGTCTGAGACCAGGCAGCATGGTGGATCAGGGTCTGATCAACAAGGCTGTTACTGCTGGCCGCACAAAAGCTGACATATGAACCACAGACTGGTTGGTCAGGTAGTGACTTTAGGTGCCTGTCCAGTGCCTTCTTGAAGACAGCCAGGGGTCTATTGGTAGTCCCCCTGATTTATGCTGGGAGGCAACTGAAAAATCTTGGGCCCCAGACACTTATTGTGTTGTCTCTCAGTGTACTCTGCGCCCCTGCTTTTCATCGGGGGAATGTTGCATCTCCTGCCGAGTCTTTTTCCTTTCATAGGCAGTGATTTTCGTGTGCAGGTTTGGTACCAATCCCTCCAGGACCTTCCAAGAGTATACATGTATTATCATTTCTCTCTCTCGCCTGCATTCCAGGGAATACAGATCAAGGACCTTCAACTGTTCCCAGTAATTTAGGTGCCTTATCATACTTGTGTGTGCCATGAAAATTCTCTGTATTCTCTCCAGGTCTGCAATGTTTCCAGCCTTGAAGGGGTCATTAGTGTACAGCAGTATTCCAGTCTAGACAGAACAAGCGATTTGAAGAGGATCATCATGGGCTTGGCATCCCTAGTTTTGAAAGTTCTCATTATCCATCCTATCATTTTCCTAATGGATGAGGTAGATACACTGTTGTGGTCTTTGAAGGCGAGATCCTTTGACATTATCACTCCCAAGTCCTTCACTGGCTCCCCGTCTCATACTTAATATACGATATTTAAAGCAGCCCAGAGAGATAAAATACACATACAGTACACTCATTATTACCTTAAAATGTGTAGTCTTAATGTAGGATGAGAGGTGAGTAGTGTTTATGTGTATGAAGTCAGAGTAGGTAGGCGGTAGGTGTGGCCCACCTGGGCTACACCTACCGGCTACCTACACTGCAGTCCTGAGCCATATTATTAGCATCAACATACCTTGTTCACTGAATTTAATTGTTTCTAACAACTACCTTTTGTGATGTCACCGTGGTTGTTTAATATATTTATAGATGGGGTTGTAAGAGAAGTAAATGCGAGGGTCTTAGCAAGAGGCGTGGAGTTAAAAGATAAAGAATCACACATAAAGTGGAGTTGTCACAGTTCTCTTTGCTGATGACACTGTGCTCTTGGGAGATTCTGAAGAGAAGTTGCAGAGATTGGTGGATGAATTTGGTAGGGTGTGCAAAAGAAGAAAATTGAAAGTGAATACAGGAAAGAGTAAGGTTATGAGGATAACAAAAAGATTAGGTGATGAAAGATTGGATATAAGATTGGAGGGAGAGAGTATGGAAGAGGTGAATGTATTCAGATATTTGGGAGTGGACGTGTCAGCGGATGGGTCTATGAAAGATGAGGTGAATCATAGAAATTGATGAGGGGAAAAGGGTGAGTGGTGCACTTAGGAGTCTGTGGAGACAAAGAACTTTGTCCTTGGAGGCAAAGAGGGGAATGTATGAGAGTATAGTTTTACCAACGCTCTTATATGGGTGTGAAGCATGGGTGATGAATGTTGCAGCGAGGAGAAGGCTGGAGGCAGTGGAGATGTCAATGTCTGAGAGCAATGTGTGGTGTGAATATAATGCAGAAAAATTCGTAGTTTGGAAGTTAGGAGGAGGTGCGGGATTACCAAACCTGTTGTCCAGAGGGCTGAGGAAGGGTTGTTGAGGTGGTTCGGACATGTGGAGAGAATGGAGCGAAACAGAATAACTTAAAGAGTGTATCAGTCTGTAGGGAAGGAAGGCGGGTAGGGTCGGCCTAGGAAAGGTTGGAGGGAGGGGGTAAAGGAGGTTTTGTGTCGAGGGGCTTGGACTTCCAGCAGGCATGCGTGAGCGTGTTTTGATAGGATGAATGGAACAAATGGTTTTTAATACTTGACGTGCTGTTGAGTGTGAGCAAAGTAACATTTATGAAGGGGTTCAGGGAAACCGGCAGGCCGGACTTGAGTCCTGGAGATGGGAAGTACAGTGCCTGCACATCTGAAGGAGGGGTGTAATGTTGCAGTTTAAAAACTGTAGTGTAAAGCACCCTTCTGGCAGACAGTGATGGAGTGAATGATGGTGAAAGTTTTTCTTTTTCGGGCCACCCTGCCTTGGTGGGAATCGGCCAGTGTGATAATAAATAAAATAATAAACTACCTTTAGATGCCATCATAAACAAAGAGAGAAGTTATGAATAATTCATGCTGAAAATTGTAAACAAAAGCAGAGTGGGGGAGTGACTAGGCCAAACACAGATTCATACATGTTTTCTCTGGTGCTGGACCAGAGAAAACGTAATTTTTCCCTCTGCGAAATAAATGCGTATTAATACGTGTCTACTTTTAGTTGATTCATGTACGTTTGTAATAGTTTGTAAAACTTTTACCTCACACTGTTTTTTTTATAATAATTACCTCACAATACAAATACTCTTACATTGTGTACAAGTTGTACAAGCTAGTACAGAATAAACAGCAACACTCCCATCCATGCAACACACCATTTTTAGAGTGAATGATGATATTATCATTATAATAAAAATGAAGCGCTAAACCCACAAGGGTCATGAATTGCTATATACAGAGTGAAGGCATACGAAAGGAGTATTTTTCTAGTTATCCCCCAGTGTTTGACTAGAGAAAATGTAATTCTTCCAACACTACCCACAAAGCTGCTTAGTAAACAAATCTCATATGTATGTCAATTTTTATTCTGTGAGTGTAATGTAACATGTTTATATTCTACGTAACCCGTTTCTTACATAATTTTGAAGAAAATATCATAGATGGATTAATGTCTATATTGACGTAAAATAAGACATTTAATGTGCCCAAGAGTGATTATTATTACGTAGTACAGTGGTCCCTCGATAATCGTTGGGCCGATAGTCATCTTTTTTGGAAATCATCGCGTTATTTTCATCCAAACACTGGCTCGCAAATGGTCGGTTGACTCGCTAATCGTCGTTCGTCCTGGATGCGTACTCACGGCTCTGAGCCGCCTCGGCCTCCCTTCCCAGCCAGTGTGCCATTGTTTACCAGTGAGTGATGGTCCCCTCACTTGTTCATATGAAAATATTTCATAATATTCCATTCATTTTAGTGCTTGCAAGTGCTAAATAAGCTACCATGGCTCCAAAGAAAGCTCCTAGTGCCAAGCCTTGGTAAAGAAGGTGAGAAATAC
Organism: Cherax quadricarinatus; assembly: GCF_026875155.1. Classification (NCBI taxonomy): domain Eukaryota; kingdom Metazoa; phylum Arthropoda; class Malacostraca; order Decapoda; family Parastacidae; genus Cherax; species Cherax quadricarinatus. The sequence goes on from NW_026475031.1 coordinate 8,163, forward strand.
AACTGAATTTAAGAAAAACATCATTGAACAATATGAAAGTGGCGTACATGTGGCCGAACTGGCCAGGATGTATAACAAACCCCATACACCATATCTTCCATTGTGACAAAGAAAAACAAAATCAAGGAAGCTGTTGTTGCTTGGAGAAAATTGTGGCCAGATTGCGTCCACAAGTGGATTTTGAAGGGTTTGTGGCTGACCCTGATGAGCCTACATCAGTTGTGAAATCTATTGCGGCATTGGGGAGTTCCATGGGGTTGGATGTGAGTTTGGAGGATGTGGAAGAGTTGGTGAGGACCACAAATGAAGAGCTAACCACGAGAGCTGCAAGAGCTTCAGCAGGAACAGCAACAATCGCAGCTCAGAATCTTGCTGCAGAGGAGGAGGAAGAGAGATGGAGAAGGTGTCTTCTTCAGAAATTAAGTAGATTTTTGAAATGTGGGGTAGAATGGAAAGAGTTATGAAGAAACATCACCCTGAGAAGGATGTTGCAAGCCATATCGGCAACTTGTACAGAGACAGAGTCTTGGCCCATTTTAGGAAGTTTTAAATAGATGCCAGAAACAAGAGCTCTATGGACACTTTTTTTTGCGAGACAGGACTCCAGTGACCCTCAAGCTGGTCCTAGTGGCATTAAGAAACAGAGAAGAGAAGTATGTAACCCAGAAAAGGACTTGGTACCTGAGGGGTTGATGAAGGGGATTCCCCTTCCAAACAGTAACTAATCCACTCTCTCTCCTCCTCCAGTCTTCCATACACTAAGAAGAATTGCCAATAAAGGTAAGTGTTATGCTGTTAATGTTCCATTCATCATGTCCCATTGTATTGTTTATGTACTACATCTATATTTCATGTAAAAATTTTTTTTGTTTTAATACTTCTGGGTGTCAGGAATGGATTAATTGTATTTACATTATTTCTTATGGGGAAAATTGATTTGAAAATTGTCTTTTTCAAATAATCGTCCCACTTCCAGGAATGATTAACGACGATAAACGAGGGACCACTGTATTAGCATCATGAGTAGAGAGACTCTTAATGATTTTAATGTGTACCTGCATGCCAGCACAGTGTGTAAATGTAAGTACAGGTATACATAAGTATAATTATCAGAGTACATAAAAAAATATGCAATAACTTTAAAACACTTGAAATTTTGGAGTTTCCAGACATAAATAGATGTGCTCATGGAGAAATGTAAACAAACCGGGTGGGGCGCACCATATTTGAAAGACCGCTTGCTGTATAGCAAATTTTGGTCATAATTGGAAATTGCTGTATTAGCAAAACAGCATAAGGCGAAACCCTGTAAAGCAGGGCCCTACTGTGCTCTCATAATTATACTTGTGTGTACCTGTACCTAAATAAACTTACACACAGTGCTGGCATGCAGGTATACATTAAAATCACTAAGAGTGTCTTATTAGTCTTGAGGATGCCATATAATAATGATAGTAATGATAATATGCAATAATAATCACTCTGAGGTACATTAAATGTCATACATTATGTTAAAATAAACATTTTCATTAATTCATCTATGATATTTTTTCAAAATTATACAATAAACATGCTACATAACATATAAACTTGATAAATACACCCCACAGTAGAATAAATTAACACAAATATGAGATCTTAGGTTTAGATGAATGTGTATGAACCAAAACCAGATGCGTTGTCTGCTTGTTTACATTCTCCGTGTCTCTCTCCTCTCTCATATACTCATTCTCTCTCATTTTATTTGTTTTACCTCATTTACTCACCTCTCACCCTACATCAAGATTACAAATATTTGAAGGTAAGTAATGAATGTACTGTATATGCATTTTATTGCTCTATCGGGCTCTAAATGTCGTAGTATATTATGTGTGGGTGGGTGCCTGGCCTGGCTGGTCACCATACCTCCCACACCTGACTTCCTTCAAATACTACTCACCTTTCACCCTATATTAAAACTACAAATATTTTAAGGTAGCTAATGAATGTACTGTATGTGCATTTCATCGTTTTGGGACGCTTTAAATGTCATAGTATATTACATGTGGGTGGGGTGTTCTGGCTGGATACCATACCTCCCACACCTGACTTCCTACAAATAAATACTACATACTCACCTCTCACCCTACATTAACCCTATTGACTGCCGAAACCCCAAATCCTGAGGTGTCTCCTGTGTTGAAAAATTTTTGAAAAACAAAAAAAAAAACAAAAAAAAAAAAACTTACGAAATGACAGAGAATCTTTCCCAATGGTAATGACATGAAAAGAATGAAATCTGATGGAAAACTGATGGAATTATGCTCTTGCGAAGTTAGCAACCTTGGCGATATTTATGAATCGGCAATTTTGCCCACTTTGAGCCCTATTTTCAGCTAATTCCATTGTTCCAGTCCGACCAAACTCATAGCTATTTCTTTAGAACTCCATTTTTTCTATCGATTGAGTACAAGAAACTGCCTATCTACCGATTTCAACTACCCAATAACATGGTCAGAAATTTGTAATTTGGCCAATTTCACAAAATTAAAAAATAAGACAATTTCAAAATAGGGTCCAGAATGAACAATGCAGACATGTCAACCCATTCATGACGGCATATTAGAATGGCTAGTTGGACATTTATTGGACAATGACACCATTTGTTTACTTTCGAACATCGGCAAAAATCAAACATTTCCCCTAATTTGAGCTCCATTTTAAGGTTCTTTTCATAGTAAAACCAATCAAAATCGCCTCTATTTCTATAACATGTTTTCCATTCTATCAAATGAGACCAAGAAAACGAGAATACTATACGAAAATAGACCACGAAGTTGGCATTTTAATTAAAAAAATGGTCGGAGTTTTTTTTTGTCTCATTATGCGCTGCGTGCTGCAGGATTTTTTTTTATATGGTGCATATTGACCACACAGACTCTTTCTCTCACATGTGGGCTTACCAGCTTTCTCCTGCTTGATTTGAAGCTGTTAGAATTTATGAGTATATAGATACGTCAAACACGAGGCTAGTAAGCTATATATACAAACCAAACAAAAGGGTAAAACTACAAAAAATTTTTAAGGTAATAATAAGT
>NW_026475032.1:0-11102 GCF_026875155.1 Cherax quadricarinatus
GCAAAAATCTGAAGGGGGCTGATACCCCCCTCCTGGAGAAAATTTTCTCCACATTTCTGTATTCTCCAATTCCTCGGATCAAGTTTTTTCTCGATATCAATAATACAAAGATTTTCCCCCACACCACCCCCATCCCAAAATTTCTGCTCCAACCCCTTTGGGATCAAGTTTTTTCTCGATAACAATAATACCAAGACTCCATCTCCTTGGATCAAGTTTTTCTCGATAATACAAAGACTCCATCCCCTCGGATCAAGTTTTTGGATTCCCCCTCTGGGGGGAAAAATGAGCCAGCCAATGATTCTCGCCCAGGCAGGTCATAGCAGCTCTCCTTACTTACTCTGTCTCCCTATGATCCCCGTTGGGGAGGGGAACCTTTACCAGCGTTGTCATCGCCTTGACTTACACGATGAGCTACGCAAATCGTGTAAAGATCAAACCAAGAAAAGGTACCGTTGATGATTCAACGAAGATTGCTCTTGCAACTGTTGTTCAGGGAGCACTGGAAGTAAAATTCAACACCATATTGTCACTGAAAGAAGCATTCATTGTTGTGTCACGATGATGCTGAAGCAGAGAAGCTACTCACTACAGAAGCCATCACTACTCTTACTACTCAAGGGTTTACTGTTACGTCATCTCCTGCCCTCAGGGCAAGGAAATCAGTATTCCTAAACAAACTGGACAAGATTCTGACGTCTCAAACATCTGCTGAACTCAAGTCATCCATCGAGACGCAAATTACTTGGGCTACTGTTGACAGCATTACAAAAATCCAATGAGAAAGCCTCCACCGCCACCACCTCTCACTGAATCTAACCAGTCAGAAGCCTTACCACCAGAAACATCTTCTAATTCGTCTACTGAAGTTGAAAACGAAGCAACACCACCTTCCTCTACTCCACCACCGCCTTCTCTACTTAGCTCACGTCGATTACTGGAACACCATGGGTTAAACACAAAGGACTCATATTCTACACCACGAGGCTATACCCTGCAAGCAAGACTCGCCTAGAACTCATCCAACATCTCCAAGACAACACTGTATCGTACCCAAAACGAAGAAAGACCATTCCCTACCTACAACCAGATACTCCACCAACTCCAAACCAAAGAATGCTACTACAGCACTCCCATAAGTGTGATACAACTCTCTCGAAAACAATTTACCGCACTGGGTAAACGGTTTAAGACCATAACCAACTCATCCTGCTTGCTGCCTTCTGACACTCCCAGCTCCTACTGCTGCCTTCGCCATCCTCTCCTAGTGAGCCAAGCAATGACATCAGTCAAGCCTCTCTATCTACGTCTCCAGTACTTTTGTACCACATGTCCCAAAGTGGTGGGCCACTTGCCTTTATTCCTCCTCTTCCCCTCCTCACCATCCCTTTCCAGTTATTTCCATCCTTCCTTATCCTTCTTCCTTCCCATCTTACGACAGCTCTCGTCGTCCTCGATTCAATCGATTCCTCTGGGGGTAAGCATTCAAATGAACTCCCCCTATGGGGCATGGTACTTTCTCTTACTACAGGTCTAAGCAAGTGTGACATCACCCCACCTGTGTTTACTCGGCGGTCAGTGACGTCACGCGGCAACCTCACACACACAGGCTGAATCTTGTCGACTTCCCCCTATGTCAGTGACGTCACGTGATGACCACACACACACAGGCTGAATCTTGTCAAGCAGACAATAAAATGCAGGATAACTCTAATACACAAGTTTTCATATATTTATTATACAACCAATGCATTTCATATACATCCAACAAAAAAAAATCATTGATAAAAAGATACAATTCATTGACTGAATTCAACATATTTCTCTCTTGAAGAAATTCTGTGTATTTTGTTCTGATCTTCTTTGTCGTCACCATCTCAGTATTACACATTTCATATACAACATAGGGAAAACATTTTCACTCTTAACCCAGGATAACCCAAATAATTTCACATTTTTTTCATTAATACCCACAACAATCTACAATTTCTTTACAAAAGATTCACTCTCCTCAAGTCTAGACATTTTTCTCGTTTTAAAATATTTCATCAGAAAAAGTCACCACAACACTTACAACTTGTAACCACTTTTCGATAAATTCACTAGTCACAATTTTACATAATTACGAAGTTAATATGCAAAACACACAAACACACAGACACACACACACACACACACACACACACACACACACACACACACACACACACAACACACACACACACACACACACACACACACACACACACACACTTTTCTCAATACTGTCTTAAGAAATATTCTCTCTTCGACAAACCTTTATCAAGTACATCCCTCGAAACAACCCCTGATCACTTCGAACACTCGCATAAATCATTTGATTATCTCACAAAAGCACTTTGAACATTTCAAACTAAACACTAAAAACAACTTCAAATAATCATTTTTGAATACTCCCAAATAAGATTTCAAATCTTGATTTATCTACATAATTATTATTTCATTAATTTACAACTCATCCCCCTAACTCCTCCTCATTTCAGTAACTCATAAACGTAATCCTCATACGCATGTCTCTATTTTTTTGAATACTCCAAAAACATCTATCTGACACAGCCCAAATCACCATTAAATTCTCCCAGACTGACTTTCATTAAAACTCTCTTGCACATCATTTTTTTAAGACAACAAAACACCTTTGATTAGTATCAACACATTTGAGTACTCCCAAATTACACCATTTGAATATCTACTCATAACAACTATGATTACAGTCATAAACACCACTCAAAATCACATAAACTAGATCAAGCATCACAGTTACTCCAATTATTTCACCACAAATCCACCTCAAATCACCTATAACCAAGAACGCATTACCAATGTCTCATGAGCTACACTCACCTCACTAAGATATGACTAATTGGGAAACCGCAAAAATACATGAACACAATCCAAACACACACTTCTTTTTCGGTATGTCTAGTTCGACTACAACGAGCGCTCAACACAACACCCACCATACCACAACACCCACAAACACAATTTTTTTCTTGTTTTAACTAATTTCATCAGAAAAAATCACAACACAGACCCACTACTTTTATACACTTTTTCCGGCATCCACTAGTTCGACAATAACACCACAACCCCTCATCACTTTCCAATTGATTCACAATTTATTCGATACAAAATTTTTCCCTTCTTTTTTACTGTATCTTAGAAGTGTAATGCACATTCTCCCTACATTATTAAAATTTTAATAAATCCTTTCATACCCATCTTTGCAGCCTTATTAAATGATAATTAATTTTTACTCAAACAAAACTAATCATCTCATACACAAACTACTGCGAATAGTTTCTACACCCTCCATTCTTTTCCAATGCTTCATAATTTTCACTTCTATAATTTTATTTTAAAATATTCACACATTATCTTTATTTTCGTAAAGAGCCCCCCCCCATATATCATTAAATTTCTCATACAACCACTCCCCATACCCCTCTCCATCTCACCCCTTATCTACACATCCACGTCACCGTCTCTCAACACACCTCTTCAGAACAACACCAAAAAATCACATTTACCTTCCATAAATGCATTATCAACCATCTCAATCCACTAAAATCACTTTAACAAGATATTCACTAAAATTCTTTGACCACCTGACACCTCCACACAGACATCTCACACACTTTACTATTGAACACTAGTACAAAAACACAACTCACGCACGTCACCATTGCAATCTACCTCCAATATAGAAAAACATCTTCTAACACTCCCATCATTTTTTTTTATAATATATCACCGTGGCTGAGTGGCCTAAGCTACCCGCTTCACACACGGAGGGGCCCGTGGTTCGATTCCCGGCGGGTGGAAATATTTCGGACACGCCATTTCCTTACACCTGTTGTCCTGTTACCTAGCATGCAAATATGTACCTGGGTGTTAGTCGATTGGTGTGGCTGTCGCTATCCTGGGGGACCAAGATTAAGGGACCCAAAGGAATAAGTTAGAAGTCCTCGATGACGCAACTACTTTCTTGGTTTTTCCTGGCGCGTGAAGCTAACCCTCCGAGGTTAAAAATCCGACGAAATCTTAAACACCAACTATGATATGTATAAATCTACAGTTTAGCCACATTGTCCTCGATTTTCGCGTTTTTATGAACAAAATGATTGGGATACATTAGGAACATTCCAAATTTCGTTTGGAGCACATTTCAAAATTATATTGGAACACGTCCAATATACAGCTAGAGTACTCAGAATGTCTTTGAACGTCTCCATTTTTGGTTTTTCCAAATTAGTTTTGGAGTTCTTTTATTCTTAAAATCGAAATTTTTTTTTCTTGTTGGTAAAAACACTCAATGTAGTAATATTCACTCGATTCTGCGTTAAGAAACACTATCCTCGCTCTGAAGAGACTCCTTGGCTTACATGGCTTCATCAAAAGTAGTGCATCATGTTTTTTTTACTGTCCCTCAGCGACGCCATGAAATGGTGTTCTCACCCAAGGTGATTTAAAATAATCATCTCTTTCCAGACCAACTGTGTTTTCCCCTTGTGCTAAAAATTTGGTGCAGTCTCAGGGTGACAGACACCATGAAATTAACTTAAATAGATATAACATTTGTATCCTACCTCAATACTTTTTTCATGGTAAGGTTTGATTGATTTAAAATTCATCATGTCTTAAATTTTTTATTAAACATTCTCTTTTTAATGAATGAATCATCTTATATTGTTAATCTTGGTGTATCAACACGCTCTAACATCAAAATCGTCTCTCTAATGCTCTTGTTCTTCCAAGCCGTCACATCGTGTACCATGTAAATGTTAATATTTTTTTATTTCATTAGAATATAATGCGGGTGAAATTTGCATCATCACCTGTAAAAGATATTAACCAACTAAAAGTTACTTATTTTTTTTCACTATTCCAAAACATATGCCTCTCGAGTGTTACATCAGTACATGTATTTCTTCTCGTTATCTTAAATATATTCCCATTATTGACTTAAAAAGCATAATCATACTGTGTCGCCCTATTAAACTTAAATGTATTAAAGCATCTTGTTACTTAAATGATGTAAATGTATTATGGTAGCATGATTCTTGGTGTTTAGGTAGAGCAGAGAAAGGTCGTTATGCGTAGTGACACATTTCACGAAAGTGGTAATATGAGTATATATATTAGTCAAATATATCTCTCTCTCTCTTCAAGTTATAATTACTTCCTCATAATAATTCTTAATGAATTAAACCCACTGATCAAGGTATATATTTTTGCCTATACCTTATAAGTTACTCACACATTTAGGATTTTCTATGTTTTTAATATATTGTTTACTATTCTGTCGAAAAGTTCTCTCTCAAATTAATTTCCACTTCTTTGTGTTGTACCATCTATGCAAAATGCATATGATTATACACTCTATTAAATTTTGACTGACATAAGTTTCCAGATATATTGTTTTCCAATATATAAATTTACCAGATCGTCACTCATCCAATCATCTTGACTGACAAAGTTTTAGATATATTGTTTTCAAAAATATAATATCCAGAATTCGTCACTCCAATCCACCTTCATTTGCCTAAGAAATCAACACACTTGGCCGAAGTTTCTATGGGGGTTTTGTTCATCTATCATCCACGTTACAACTTTTTCTGCTAAGATCACTCTCTCCGGATATCATAAAGGTTTATATTTCATTCCACTTAAGATTCTTCACCTCACCAAAGAATCCAACAAATGTTTAACTCTCCCATCCTGTATGGACACTAAACTCGGTGTTGATTCATCACCTATTGTCATGGTGATTCCATGTAGTGTTTTTCATGGAAACAACAATTTCTCTACACATATAGTTATTCAAACTACTTACTCGACAACCTCATGGTGAAAAGTAGTTTAAGAAGGACACTTGTATTGAGTTACAAGAGTATGTAGAATGCGGAGACTTGGATCCTACGTAAGTACCTGGACTGTAAAAAGTTCAAGTGAGTTTTTTGTTATAGTCGTAATAAAAAATTCGTGGTTAGAGTCATCTTGTGTTTAGTTAACAAGAGGAAAAAGTTCATTTAATACGTGGAAGTTTACATTGAAAAATTGTTTTAAGAAGCAAAGTGTCTACACATTCACTGATCTGATTAAAGAATTTGATTAATTTGATTGATGCCTTGTTCGCAAACCCTCCAAAACGAAGGAAGGGTGACTGAACAATATCTCATCCGATAAAGAAATGCTTATCCAATGGAAGTTTTTGAATGTGGTTTTTAATGAGATATTATTGAGTAAATTCACCCACTACACGTAATTTTTTACGAATTCTAATGAGAATATTTTTTTTTTCATTTGTGAGTAAAAACTTATTTTTGGGATATATATACTATATTTTATCAAAATTACAGGTAAAGAAGCACAAAAGATGCAAGAAAAATATCTTTCATTAATGAAAGGATAATAATTACAAAAGATTTTTGCGACAGTGATAAAATTCTTTTAGTACAAACAAGCAAAATTGTTGTGCTGTTAAATTGAAAAAAGGGAGGTCTTGCTGGATGACTTTAAGTCGGTTTTACCAATTAGCAATCATATTTATTTAGATCACCTGGATGTCATAAAGACAATATCTAGCTAAGTGAAGTCATGTGATAATTTGGGAGCATACAATTTGTAAATAATGGAAAAATATAACCAGAATTTGCCAATTTGTTTGCACAGTTATGCGATGGAACCTCACATAAGTGTTTATATGAACTGTAGTGATAGGACCTACTATTATAATGCAAATATTAGATACAAAGTAAGGTCGTGGAGATTATATTCAAAGAGTGGATGAATGATCTGTTAAAGTGGTTATTAACAGATCCAATGGGATTATAATGGAAAAGTTGTGTTTCAGAAGGATTGGATGTGCTTCAGCCGGAGGTGATTGGCATGCCCACACTTTTAGTTCATTTAAGTTAAAAAGGGAAAGTTTCATGATTTTGCGCAAAGGAAATTAAAAAACCTCGTAGAAATATAGTTGTAATATTGTAAAATATGAAATAAAATATCCTCTATATACTACTTTTTTTGATTTATTCACCATCTCTCTAAAAACCTTATTAGGCAACTGAATAGAGATCATACATACTGGCAGGAAAAATGGTGATGAGGTAATAAACATCTCTGAATCCATTGTTGTTCATACATTAGTTCTCTATCCACCAGGGTGACAACTAACCATCTCAAGCAAAATGGAGAACAGACAATAGGATGAAAATATTTTAAATTGAAGAAGGGCAAATAGCCTGATGAAAAATATTGTCCGTGACAACGTCTGCCATTATTTTCATGCAAATTGTGTGCCTATAAAGGCTTATGGATGCCAATGTTATTATTTGGTAAGAAATATCCTTCTGCTGATTAAACCATTGCTCAATCTAGAAGATGACCCAGAGTTGAAGAGCGTGATAACCTGCGAACTGTTATCGAGTTTGAAACCTTAACTGGATCAAAGATATTGAATACTTCCTTATGTTTTTTTTCAGCAGCCCTAATAAGCAATTTGGTATTGCTGGACCATTGGAGGAAAATACCAATTTCTCAAAATTTATTTGATAGAATAAGGATCTCCCATTTGTGTATATGCGTTTAAAGAAAGATCTATCGCAGACAGAATAAGATATTTCAAGGAATCCATTGAGAGAGTCTTAAAAAAGCATAATAAGACAATAAAAATATATTAGAGTTATCTTTCTGAAAGGTATTGGGAGGTATGAAACTTCAAATGATTATTTCTGGAATATTACATTATAAACCCATTCTCGAAGATATTGATTTAAATGAAATCTAAGGAAGAAGGTATTCGTTCAACAATGGTTGATCAAACGAAGAAATGAAAAACATTAACCAAGGTCAGAATCAGGAAGATGATCGAAGGTATTGTCTTCTACGAATTGAGGAGTGGCTTGGTATCCATCATGAGCCCGTAAGCAAATCAATTATTTACCTTGTATGAGTGGTTTTAATTCATTTAAAATTATTATTATGTGAAAGTAATTATAACTTGAAGAGAGAGATATATTTGAACTGATATATAACTCTATTTATCTTTTGTGAAATGTTCGTCATAACCATTTCGGCCTTCTCTCTCTCCAGAACACAAAGAATATGACTACCATAATAACTTACATCATTAAGTTAACAAGAACACTTTTAATTCATTTGGTTAATAACGGGACTCAGTATGATTACTGCTTTTTAAGTCATAATGGGAAGATATTTAAAGTTAACGAGAAGGATTCTGATGTCACTTGAGAGGCATAAGTTTGGCATAGTGAAAAAATTATGTATACCTTTTAGTTTGGTTTATATCTTTTACAGGTGATGTTGCGAAATTCTCTCCCCATTATATGCTAATGATATAAAAAAAATATTAACATTTACAGGTACCGAGGTGACGGGCCTTGAAGAACAAGACTTAGAGAGGGAGGATTTATGTGTTTAGTGAGTGTTGTTACACCAGATTATATATATATATATGATCATTATTAAAAAAGAGTATATTGTTCAATAATAAATTTTAAGACATGATGAATTTTAAATTCAATCAAACATTACCATGAAAAAAGTATATATATATATATATACTTAAATATATAATATACTTATATATTTTTACTTATTTATTATATATATATATATATATATATATATATAAATATATATATATATATAAAGTTTTATATTATATTTATATATGTCGATGCCGCGAATATGTAAAATGGTCAATTAGCAAGAATCATTTAAATTAAGTCCTTCTGAAATTTTCTTATTATACTTTAAAGATATATTGATTTTCATTAATGCTTTAATGTAAAAAAAATTTTAATTTTGCACCCAAAAGAATCTTAGAAACTTCCTAAACCTTATAATGAAAAAATCATTTATTTTTTCTAGCCTACCCAACTAATTATATTTAAATACGTTTACAATAATTTTGTACTAAACAACACAATCATTTATTTTTTCGTTAGGTTCAGAATGATTTTGTGCCGAAATTATTGACATACACAAATTTTCACTTGGTATTATATGGCAAGTGGTCCATCGTTGTGCTTAATTAATCCTTCCTGAGCCGTTACTATAACGAAATTTACGTTTTAGAATCAATTTTACCCCATCAAGAAATAATGTAAATACAATTAATCCGGTTTTCTGACACCTAGAAGTATTAAAACAAATATAAAAATTTAACATGAAATATGCATGTAGTACATAAAACAATAAACGGGAAATGATGAAGTGAAAACATTAACAAGCATAAACACTTACTTTATATTGGATGATTCTTCTTTGTGTATTGGGAAGACTGGAGGAGGAGAGAGAGTGAGATTGTTTATAGTTTGGAAGGGAATTCCCCTTCCATCAACTCCTCAGGTACCAATTTGCTTTTCTGGGTTTGTTTGCTTATCTTCTCTGTTTCTAATGCCCCCCACTAGACCACCTGAAGAGTCACTGGAGCTCGTCTCACAAAATAACTGTGGAGTGAGCTCTGTTAGGCGTCTCTTTAACACTTCCTAAAATGGCCCTAAGACTTTGTCACTGTAATGTTCCTACCTGGCTTGCAACAACGTGTTTAGCGTGGATGTTTCTCCTTAAGCTTTCCATATTTCCCACATAGTAAAATCTCTTTAATTTCTGAGAAGGCACCTTCTTCCATCTCTCTCCCTCCTCTCTGCCAGCAAGATTCTGAGCTGCGATGTGTTGCTCTTACCTGCCTGAAGATCTTAGCAGACTCTCAGTGGTGAGCTCTCATTGGGGTCTTTCACTCAATTCTTCCACATCCTTCAAATCACATCAACCCCATGGAACCCCCACGAGACCACATTGATTTTACAACAGACATAGGTCTTTAGGTCTGTCCAAAATTTTCAATAATTCCCCCTTGTCGAAACAATCTGGCCACAATTTTCTCCAGGCAGAGTTCAAAGTCCTGGTAGTCACTCCCTCCCAAGCCATACCTATAAGGGTTATGCATTGGAGGATGCTGAAGTGTTCTCTCCAAAATTCCCTTAGGGTGAAGTGAGTGTCTGTGGTCACAGTCAAGCACCTGTGAAACATTGCTTTTGTGTAGAGTTTGTAAAGTTTGCAATAACCTGCTGGTCAATGGGTTGCAGGAGAGGAGTGGTATTCGGGGGCAAGAACTTTGAAGAATTGAGACACGACTTGACTTAAGAAATCGTAATGACACGATTGCAAATAATCAGTCCCTGATTACCTCAAAACTTCTACTCTCCTTACCCATTTCTACTTTGTATTGGACTGATGAAGCCACTGTGTGGCGAAACGTTTCTTCAATAAAGATTCCTATGTGTTGCATAAGTGTCTCAATTCTTCAACTTGTCGGTTTTCAAAACCATTCATCACGGCAAGAACTTTACTGTGATGAACCAAAACTCCTCGAAAATTAGGTCATCCAAGTTTGGAGGATGAGCAGGTGCATTGTCCATTACTAGCAGGCACTTCAGATCCAATTTCTTTTCCAGGAGATACTCCTTCACACTAGGGCCAAACACTTCATTGAACCACTCGACGAAAATTTCCCTCGTGACCCATGCCTTACTATTAGATTTCCAGAACACGCACAATTTACTATTCATAACATTGTTTTTCCTGAACACAACATTGTTTTTCCTGAACACTCTGGGATTTTCAGAATGGTACACTAGGAATGGCTTAACTTTGAAATCCCCACTAGCATTAGCACAGAACATTAGCGTCAGCCTGTCTTTCATAGGTTTGTGTCCTGGCATTGTGTAATGAAGGTCCTCTTTGGCATTTTCTTCCAAAAGACGCCTGTTTCGTCACAATTGAACACTTGTTCAGGTTTCAGTCCTTCAGCCTCTATGTACTCCTGGAATTCATGCACATATTTTTCAGCCGCCTTGTGGTCCGAACTGGCAGCCTCACCATGCCTTACCACACTGTGTATGCCAGTAAGGTTCTTAAATCTCTCAAACCAGCTTTGCTGGCCTTAAATTCACTCATTCACCACGTTGCAGGCAATTTCTTTACAACCTTTCCCAAATTGCCCTTTTTTCAAAAAAAAGGTTTCTATTAAA
>NW_026475035.1:0-10998 GCF_026875155.1 Cherax quadricarinatus
GAAAAGCCAGGATGAGCCCATGGTTTACCCAAAGGTGCAGGGAGGCAAAAACAAAGTGTGCTAGGGAATGGAAGACAATATAGAAGGCAAAGGACCCAGGAGAATAAGGAGAGCAGTCGTAGAGCCAGAAACGAATATGCAAAGATAAGAAGGGAGGCCCAAAGACAATATGAAAATGACATAGCAGCGAAAGCCATATCTGACCCGAAACTGTTGTACAGCCACATCAGGAGGAAAACAACAGTCAAGGACCAGGTAATCAGGCTAAGGAAGGAAGGAGGAGAGACAACAAGAAATGACCGTGAAGTATGTGAGGAACTCAACAAGAGATTCAAAGAAGTGTTCACAGAGGAGACAAAAGGGGCTCCAGAAAGACGGAGAGGTGGGGCACACCACCAAGTGCTGGACACAGTACACACAACCGAGGAAGAAGTGAAGAGAATTCTGAGTGAGCTAGATACCTCAAAGGCAATGGGGCCAGATAACATCTCCCCATGGGTATTGAGAGAGGGAGCAGAGGCGCTATGTGTACCCCTAACAACAATATTCAATACATCTATCGAAACAGGGAGATTGCCTGAGGCATGGAAGACAGCAAATGTAGTCCCAATCTTTAAAAAAGGAGACAGACATGAAGCATTAAACTACAGACCAGTGTCACTGACATGTATAGTATGCAAAATCATGGAGAAGATTATCAGGAGAAGAGTGGTGGAACACCTAGAAAGGAATGATCTCATCAACAGCAGCCAACATGGTTTCAGGGACGGGAAATCCTGCGTCACAAACCTACTGGAGTTCTATGACATGGTGACAGCAGTAAGACAAGATAGAGAGGGGTGGGTGGATTGCATATTCTTGGACTGCAAGAAGGCGTTTGACACAGTTCCACACAAGAGATTGGTGCAAAAACTGGAGGACCAAGCAGGGATAACAGGGAAGGCACTACAATGGATCAGGGAATACTTGTCAGGAAGACAGCAGCGAGTCATGGTACGTGGCGAGGTGTCAGAGTGGGCACCTGTGACCAGCGGGGTCCCACAGGGGTCAGTCCTAGGACCAGTGCTGTTTCTGGTATTTGTGAACGACATGACGGAAGGAATAGACTCTGAGGTGTCCCTGTTTGCAGATGACGTGAAGTTGATGAGAAGAATTCATTCGATCGAAGACCATGCAGAACTACAAAGGGATCTGGACAGGCTGCAGACCTGGTCCAGCAATTGGCTCCTGGAGCTCAATCCCACCAAGTGCAAAGTCATGAAGATTGGGGAAGGGCAAAGAAGACCGCAGACGGAGTACAGTCTAGGGGGCCAGAGACTACAAACCTCACTCAAGGAAAAAGATCTTGGGGTGAGTGTAACACCAGGCACATCTCCTGAAGCGCACATCAACCAAATAACTGCTGCAGCATATGGGCGCCTAGCAAACCTCAGAACAGCATTCCGACATCTTAATAAGGAATCGTTCAGGACCCTGTACACCGTGTACGTTAGGCCCATATTGGAGTATGCGGCACCAGTTTGGAACCCACACTAGCCAAGCACGTAAAGAAACTAGAGAAAGTGCAAAGGTTTGCATCGAGACTAGTCCCAGAGCTAAGAGGTATGTCCTACGAGGAGAGGTTAAGGGAAATCAACCTGACGACACTGGAGGACAGGAGAGATAGGGGGGACATGATAACGACATACAAAATACTGAGAGGAATTGACAAGGTGGACAAAGACAGGATGTTCCAGAGATTGGACACAGTAACAAGGGGACACAGTTGGAAGTTGAAGACACAGATGAATCACAGGGATGTTAGGATGTATTTCTTCAGCCACAGAGTAGTCAGTAAGTGGAATAGTTTGGGAAGCGATGTAGTGGAGGCAGGATCCATACATAGCTTTAAGCAGAGGTATGATAAAGCTCACGGTTCAGGGAGAGTGACCTATTAGCGATCAGTGAAGAGGCGGGGCCAGGAGCTCGGACTCGACCCCCGCAGCCTCAACTAGGTGAGTAGGTGAGTACACACACACACACAGTGGAGGTGGGATCCATACATAGCTTTAAGCAGAGGTATGATAAAGCTCACTGTTCAGGGAGAGTGACCTAGTAGCGACCAGTGAAGAGGAGGGGCCAGGAGCTTGGACTCGACCCTGCAACCTCAATAGGTGAGTAAACTTAGGGAGTACAAAAAACACAAAACACACAACACACACACACACACACTCACACACAACACACACACACACACACAGTGTGGTCCGTGGGGTGAAGGACGTGGGTAACAAGGCCGAGAAACTTAGCGTTGAAAAGACGCGTAATATCAGCTTGAAGTAATCAGATGGTAAGTGGAACGTCAGTGAACAATTATACGTGTGTTAATTAAAGTTATTGTTAAAGAAGTGAAGGAAAGCCTTGAAATCATAATATTCCCAAACGCAAAACCGTTGGGGGTCTTAGGGCAGTTAACCACATGGTCGCGGTAGGCCTGATGAAGTGGACGTCACGGACATGTTGTGTGCCATATATACATATGAAGTGAAGTGTATATATGTGAAGGTGTATACTTATCAAATCAGTGAAGAGTGAAGTGAGGAAGCGGGATGTACGAGATATATGGTTATAAATCATCACGGGTGAAGGATCTCCAAAATAGAGGATTTAAGGCCTACATACTACTTCGTCATAAGCAGCTGGCCACTGTCACGCAAGTTTATTCGCCTAGTGTGTTTTGCATGTGACGGCCTGGCTGGCCTTGCATACTGTTTCGATACTGGGGTTTCCCCCCCCCCACTCACTCCTGCAAGCTATTACCAGAATTAGAATAGAAATAGCATAGGGACATAGAGAATATAGTGTTGACGGTGAGGGAGGTAGGTGGGACAAGCTTTTAAGGGCAACATTGTAAGACGGTGCTAGGCTCAGGTCCAGGAGGGGTTGTGTCAGGTCCACAAGAAGTTGCAGCAGTAATTACACCGCTTAAGGACACACTTCACCACACACACACACACACACACACTCACACAACACACACATGTACACAGGCAGTGTTACTTACCGGTAGTTATTAGGCAGTAAGAATACTTAGGGAAGCTTGGAAGTCCTCTCTCAATTGTGAACAAGGAAAATGATAATAACCAGCAACAATTACACGTCATCCAGTAAGGGGCAAAAAGTAGAGAGAGTAGCATAATTGGGAAAGATAAATGAGACTTAATTTGTGCCTACACGACGGATCTTTCCAACCACACCCTAACACTCCTCCTAAACACAAGCACACACAGACACATACACACACTTATACAACACTTACACACACACACATAATACACACATACGTAAACACACACACACACACACACAAACACAAACACACACACACACACACACCACACACCACAAACATACACACACACATACACACACAACAACTGAATTACACCACACACACACACCACACACACACACAACCACACACACACCCACACGCACAACCACACACACACACACACACAACACACACACACACACACACAACACACGCACATACACCACACATCACACACACATACACACACACACACCATACACCACACACAATACACACGCTCACACATCACACAAGACACGTGAAGCAGTATCGCTAAAATAGTGCTCCCAGAGATTATGCGTTCTAGTGGCTGTCCTAGATATTATTTAGCGGTATCGTACGTGAGTGAATCAGTGAACATACCTACAAGAGTGTAATAAACTTTCAGAGTGGCGAATAATTGATAGGGGATCAAAGATTTTTACAATTTAAATTTGTATGGAATTAAAATTGTAAAATTCTTGATCCTATCACATTATTCGCTCTCTTGAAAGTCTATTACACTTTGTAGGTATGTTCACTGATTTCACTCCTCGTACGATGACCCTAAAATAAATTCTTAGGACAGCCACTAGAACGCTAATTCCTGGGAGCCCTATTTAGAGATACTGCTTCACCCGGTGTCTGTGTGTGTAGGTGTGTTGCGTGTGTATGTGTGTGTGTGTATGTGTGTGTTTGTGTATGTTTGTGTGTGTGTGTGTGTATGTGTCAGTGTGTGTCGTGTGTGTGTGTGTGTGTGTGTGTGGTGTGTGTGTGTTTGTGGTGTGTGCGTGTGTGTGTGTGTGTGTGGTGTTGTGTGTGTGTGGTGTGTGTGTGTGGTGTTTGTGTGTGGTTTTTTTGGTTGTGTGTATGTGATGTGTGTATGTGTGGGTGTGTGTGTGTGTGTGTGGGTGTGTGTGTTTTGTGTGTGTGTGTGCTGTGAGTTGTGTGTTTACGTATGTGTGTATTGTATGTGTGATGTGTGTTATGTGTGGTGTATGTGTGTGTATGTGCTGTGTGTGTGCTTGTGTTGTGAGGGAGGGGAGGGTTAGGGGTGTGGTTGGTAGATCGTCGTGTAGGCACCAAATTTAGTCTCATTTATCTTTCCCAATTATGTACTTCTATACTATGGCCTTTCTGGATTTACGTTTGTTAATTGTTGCTGGTTATTATCATTTCCTTGTTCACTTTGAGAGAGGACTTCCTAGATTACTTAAGTATTCTCTACTGCTAATAACTTCCGGTAGTAACATCCTGTGTACATGTGTGTGTGTGTGGAGTGTGTGTGTGTGTGTGTAGTGTGTGTGTGTGTGGTATTATTGCGTGTAATTACTGGCTGCAACTTCTTGTGACCTGACACAACCCCTCATGGGACCTGAGCCTAGCACGTCTTACAATGTTGCCCTTAAAAGCTTGTCCACGTACCTTCCCACATCGTCAACAATATATCTCTATGTCTATGCTATTTCTATTATTAATTCGGGTTAATAGGCTGCAGGAGTGAAGTGACCTGTATTCAAAAACAGTATGCAAGCCAGCCAGGGCGTCAACATGCAAACCTCAACTAGGCGAATAAACTTGCGGTGACAGTTGCCAGCTGCCTGATGACGAAGTAGTATGTAGGCCTTAATCCCTATTTGGAGATCCTTCACCCGTGATGATTATAACCATATTATTCTCGTTACACTCCCGCTCCTCACTGATCACTCTACACTGATGATTAGTATAAACTTCACATTATATACACTTCACTTCATATGTATATTGGGCCACACAAACTTGTCGTTGACGTCACTTCATAAGGCCTAACGCTACCAATGTGGCAAACTGCGCCTAAGAACCCCAACGGTTTGCGTTGAAATATTATGGTTTCAAGCTTTCCTCTCACTTTCTTTAACTAATAACTTTAATGATCTCGTGTATTGTTCACTGACGTTCACTACCACTGATTACTTCTAGCTGATATTACGCGTCTTTCACGCTAAGGGTTCTCGGAGCTTGTTACCAACGTCTTCACCACGGACCTCACCTGTGTGTGTGTGTGTGTGTGTTGAGTGTGGTGTGTGTGGGTGTGTGATGTGTGTGGTGTTTGGTGTGTTTGTACTCACCTAGTTGTACTCACTAGTGAGGTGCGGGTCTGAGTCCAAGCTCTGGCCCTCTCTTCACTGGTCGCTATAGGTCGCTCTCTCTTGTAACAGTGAGTTTATCATACCTCTGCTTAAAGATATGTTGGATTCCCACCTCCACTGTGTGTGCTGTGTGTTTACCTACTCCCTAGTTGAGGCTGCGGGGGTCGAGCTCCGGAGCTCCTGGCCCCGCCTCTTCACTGATCGCTAATAGGTCACTCTCCCTGAACCGTGAGCTTTATAATACCTCTGCTTAAAGCTATGTATGGATCCTGCCTCACTAACATCGCTTCCCAAACTATTCCACTTACTGATACTCTGTGGTGAAGAAATACTCCTAAAACATCCCTGTGATTCTTCTGTGTCTTCAACTTCCAACTGTGTCCCCTTGTTACTCGTGTCAATCTCTGGAACATCCTGTCTTTGTCCACCTGGCAATTCCTCTCAGGATTTTGTATGTCGTTATCATGTCCCCCCTATCTCTCCTGTCCTCCAGTGTCGTCAGGTTGATTTCCCTTAAACTCCTTGACGTAGGACATACCTCTTAGCTCTGGGACTAGTCTCGATGCAAACCTATCTTTGCACTTTCTCTAGTTTCTTTACGTGCTTGGCTAGGTGTGGTTCCAAACTGGTTGCCGCACATTACTCCTATATGGGCCTAACTACACGGTTGTACAGGGTCCTGAACGATTCCTTTTTAAGATGTCGGAATGCTGTTCTGAGGCTTTGCTAGGCGCCCATATGGCTGCAGCAGTTATTTGGTTGATGTGCGTTCAGGAGTGTGCTGGTGTTACACTCACCCCAAGTCTTTTTCCTTGAGTGAGGTTTGTTTTTAGTCTCTGGCCCCTAGGATGTACTCCGTTTCTGCGGTCTTCTTTGCCCTTCCCCAAATCTCATGACTTTGCACTTGGTTGGGATTGATCTCAGGAGCCAAATTGCTGGACAGGTCTGCAGCCTGTCAGATCCCTTTGTAGTCTGCATGTCTTCGATCGAATGTAATTCTTCTCATCAACTTCACGTCATCTGCAAACAGGGGACACGCGAGTCTATTACTTCCGTCAAGTCGTCACAAATACCAGAAAACAGCATGGTCTAGGACTGGAACCCCTGTGGGACCCCGCTGGTCACAGGTGCCACTTGACACTCGCCACGTACATGACTCGTGCTGTCTTCTGAACAAGTATTCCTGTTCATTGTAGTGCCTTCCTGTTATCCCTGCTTTGGTTCCTCCAGTTTTTGCACCATCTCTTGTGTGGAACTGTGTCAAACGCCTTCTTGCAGTCCATGAATATGCAATCCCACCCCTCTCTATCTTTGTCATACTGCTGTCACCATGTCATAGAACTCCAGTAGGTTTGTGACGCAGGATTTCCCGTCCCTGAAACCATGTTGGCTGCTGTTGATGAGATCATTCCTTTTCTAGGTGTTCCACATCTTCTCCTGATAATCTTCTCCATGATTTTGAATACTATACATGTCAGTGACACTGGTCTTAAGTTTAAATGCTTCATGTCTGTCTGCTTTTTGAAAGATTGGGACTAAATTTGCTGTCTTCCATGCCTCAGGGCAATCTCCCTGTTTCGATAGATGTATTGAATATTGTTGTTAGGGGTACACATAGCGCCTCTGACGCCCTCTCTCAATACCCATGGGGAGATGTTTATCTGCCCATTGACCTTTTGAGGTCATATAGCTCACTCAGAATCTCTTCAATTCTCCCTCGGTTGTGTGTACTGTGTCATCTCTTGGTGGTGTGCCCCCACCTCTCCGTTTTATGGAAGGCCCCTTTTGTCTCCTCTGTGAACACTTCTTTGAATCTCTTGTTGAGTCATCAATACTTCACGGTCTTTTCTTGTTGTCTCCCTCCTTCCTTCACTTAGCTCTGATTACTGGTTCCTTGACTGTTGTTTTCTATGATGTGGCTGTACAACAGTTTGGGTCGATATGGCTTCGCTGCTATGTCATTTTCATATTGTATTTTGGGCTCCCTTCTATCTTTGCATATTCGTTTCTGGCTCTACGACTGCTTCCTTATTCTCCTGGGGTCCTTTGCCTTTCTTTATTTCTTCCATCTCCCTTGCACACTTTGTTTTGCCTCCCTGCACCTTTGGGTAACCATGGGCTCATCCTGGCTTTTTCATTTTTTACTGTTTAACCTTGGTCCAAACCTCTCTCAGCCTCCTTGCATTTTGTTGCTACATATTCCACTATTCCATTAACTGGTTCCTGCCAGTTCTCTGTCCCACTGATAACCCGTTCAGGAAGTTCCAAACATTCCTGTTGTAGTCCCCTTTCTTGTAAGTTTGGCTTCATTCGTCCTGGCCTTTGCTTCTCCCTTCCACTTGTAGCTCTACTGTGTATTCGAAGTGTGTTGTGTGTGTGTGTGTGTGTGGTTATGTGTGTGTGTGTGTTTGTGCGTGAGTGTATGTGTGTGTGTTGTGTGTGTGTCTGTGTGTGTGTGTGGTGTGTGTTTTGTTTTTTTTGTGTGTGTGGGTGTGTGTAGTGTGTACTCACCTAGTTGAGGTTGCGGGGGTCGAGTCCGAGCTACTGGCCCCTGTGTGTGTGTGTGTGTGTGTGTCTGGGTGTTTGTGTTTGTGTTTGTGTGTTTGTATGTGTGTGTGTTAGTGTGTTTGTGTCGTGTGTGTTGTGTGTGTATGTGTGTGTGTGTGTACCTCACCTCTTGTACTCACCTAGTTGAGTTGCAGTGGGCGAGTCCGAGCTCCTGGCCAGCGCCTCTTCACTGGTCGCTTACTAGGTCACTCTCCTTGATCGTGAGTTTTATCATACCTCTGCTTAAGCTATGTATAGATTCCGCCTCCACTACTTCGCTTCCAAACGATTCTCTTACATGAATACTCTGTGGGGCTGAAGAAATATACTTCCTAAATCCTGTCGTGACTAATCTGTGTCTTCAACTTTCCAACTGTGTCCCCTTGTTATTGTGTCCAATCTCTGGAACTTCTGTGTGTGATTTGTGTGGTGTGTGTGTGGGGTAGTGTGTGTGATGTGTGTGTGTGTGTGTAGTGTGTGCGTGTTTGTGTCGTGTGGTGTGCTGTGTGTGTGATGTGTGTGTGTGTGTGTACTCACCTAGTAGTTTGTATCACTAGTTGACGGTTGCGGGGGTCGAGTCCGAGCTCTGCCCGCTCTTCCTGCATCGTACTAGGTCAATTCTCTGAGCCGTTGAGCTTTATCATACTCTGCTTAAGCTATGTATGGATTCCTGCCTATATACATCGCTCCCAAAACTAGTTCCACTTACTGACTACTCTGTGCTGAAGAATTACTTCCCTAACATCTGTGATTCATCTGTGTCTCAGCTTCCACTGTGTCCTTGTTATGTGTCCAATCTCTGGAACATCCGTCTTTGTCACCTTGTCAATTCATCTCAGTATTTTGTATGTCGTTATATGTCCCCCCTATCTCTCCTGTCCTCAGTGTCGTCAGGTTGATTTCCCTTAAACCTCTCCCTCGTAGGAAATACCTCTTAGCTCTGGACTTTTCTTGTGCAACACCTTTTGACACTTTCTTTGTTCTTCTCAGTGCTTGGCTAGGTGTGGGTTCCAATATGGTGCCGATACCCATATGGGCCTACGCCCCATACTTGGTGTACAGGAGTCCTGAATGATTCCTTATTAGATGTCGGATTGCTGTTAAGAGGTTTGCCTAGGGCGCCCATATGCTGCAGCAGTTATGTTGGTTGATGTGCGACTTCAGGAGGATGTGCCTGTGTTTTACTCACCCAAGATCTTCTTCCTTGAAGTGAGGTTTGTAGTCTTGGCCCCTAGACTGTACTCCGTGTCTTCGTCTTCTTTGCCCTTCCATTCTTCAGACTTTGCACTTGTGCGGATTGAAACACACACTCAGAGTGGTGTGTGTGTGTATGTGTGTGCATGGATCAGGAACTTGCATTTTGGTACCAAAGTGTTCGGCAAAGAGATCCTCTTTCTCTTGAT
This sequence comes from Cherax quadricarinatus, assembly GCF_026875155.1. Taxonomy (NCBI): domain Eukaryota; kingdom Metazoa; phylum Arthropoda; class Malacostraca; order Decapoda; family Parastacidae; genus Cherax; species Cherax quadricarinatus. Next base: position 9,414 of record NW_026475035.1, read on the forward strand.
TACTAGTAGAGGTGGTTCCATCTTGCCGATTTAGAGGTGGAATGAGGTCATCAGGCAGATAACCTTGTCTGTCCTTGACCAGGAACCACCAGGTTATGGAGCCCACACTACCTGATGCTAACTTTCTTCTTGTGTCCTCCCATTTGAACGTCACCCATATGCCTAGAGGCTTGCCTGTGCAAGTTCCTGTTATAGATGGTAGGATGTCTCTTATACTTTCGCCATGCCCTGTACTTAGCAGTAGCAGCCTCTCTACAACGAAAGCCAAACCAAGGCTGATGTGTAGGCATCGGTCACTATTGCCGGTGAGGAATGTCTCCTTGTTGTATAATAAGGATGTGTCAAGTGAGGCTTTCATTGGTTGTCAACATCCCTTGGCAGAAGAGATTCCAATCGGTGGTGGCGAGCTAGAGCGAAGGTCTCGGCCAATACCTCTTTCCCTAAGCAGGTTGTGCGTGTGGAATCTCCTCACCTCGGTCTGTTGGGATCATAAGTGTCGTTAAAAAACAGCCTTGTGATCAGACGATCCAACATAGCGAGGGGTTTGACAAAATGTGACTATGCCTTCTGCCAGATCACTCACTACTGGGTCAAGTGGGAGCAGAGATATGAGTAGGGAAATCAACAAAGTTTTCTCATTCAAACACTGCAAGAAGGTCATCAAAGTCCTTCTGTATAAGGGTTGGTTGAGGTCACCAACAATTTATGATTATGTTGGACAGTTGTGTTGTGCCAGAGGGAGGTAAATATTTTCCATTAGGAGTCGATGGGTCTGCATGTTGCCACGAGGTCTGTACATTGCACATTGCTAGTACAGAGGTACTATTTGTTTATACAGAGCTTGAAGAACATCATTTCATGATGAGTATGGGTGGAACATCAATGTGCTGGGCAGGAAACTTATAGAGAGCACACAGCCAACACTCCTCCTTGCCCTGGCCCTGTCTTCTATCATTCCATGAGGTGTAGCCAACACCCCACCCCCCCCCCTCCCCTCCCCCCCCCCTTCCCCCCCCCCCCCCCACCAAATCTTATCTCACTTTCTATCTCTCTCTCTCTTTCTTCTCTCTCTTTCGCCACTCTCTCACTATACAAACTCTCACTCTCTCTTCTCTCTCCACTTTCATGACACAGTAATTTCATAATATAACACTCAGTGGCACTTTATAAGGTTACCACTGTACACTTACTAGTGAAGTAATTTCTAATCATCATTTGCGCACCACCTCAGTGCCCTGAAGTAGGTGCCACTGAGTGCTGGGACGTAAGCACCACTTCAGTGCCTGTTATGGTGCCACCTGAGTGCCTGACGTGGCACCACCTGAGTGCCTGACGTGGTGTCACCTCAGCGTCTGACGTGGTGCCACCTGAGTGCATGACGTGGCACCACCTGAGTTGCCTGACGTGGTGTCACCTCTGGTCTGACGTGGCACCACCTCAGTGCCCGAAGTGGTGCCACCTGAGTGCCTGAGCGTAGCAAAACACATGAGTGCCTGACGTTGTGTCACTCAGCGTCTGACGTGGGGCCCACTGAGTGCCTGACGTGGCAGCACTGAGTGCCCTGACGTTGGTGTCACCTCAGTGT
>NW_026475036.1:0-10362 GCF_026875155.1 Cherax quadricarinatus
ATTTAGTTGCCGTCCCATCTTTTTTTTCCAAATTTTTCCCATGCCAGCAATCCCAAAATGCATGTTTTCACGGTTTTGGCCGTTTGCCTTTTGGTTTTGTGACTTTTTCCCCCTGTTGGTGCATGTTTCCCTGTCTTATTCCTATCCTCCCTAGCACCAACAATGGAGCTCCCTCCAGTTGTTTTTGGTAATATATCCTCACTATAGCTAGTGGAGTCCTCTTGTTTGCTATTTCCTGTGGTATTTCTAGTTTGCAATATTGGTTTTATCTTATCTTTGACTACACTTGTTTCCCCACTACGGCTCCTGTCCCCTATGAGGTCATTTATATGTATTCCTTCCTGCGTATAATTCCCGACTACTTGGACAAAATCTCCAGCTTCACCATTACTGTCTCCCAGGACAGCACCTCCAGCTTCATCCATTACTGTCTCCCTAGGACAGCACCTCCAGCTTCACCATTACTATCTCCCAGGACAGCACCTCCAGCTTCACCATTACTGTCTCCCAGGACAGCACTATCAGCCCCACATTTACTGACTACCAGGACATCACCTCCAGCCTTACAGTTTCTGACTACATGGCCAGTATCAAGGGCAGTACCATTCAGCCCAGACGTTTTATGTTCCCATCTGTTGTAGAAAGCTCCCAGGTTGTCTATGAAAGCAGCTTTGATGTTATCCTCTTTTAATACCCTTGTGATTTTAGTCCACAGATTTTCCTCATTTGGGCATACCCAAAAACACTTCCCTGTTTTAAAACTGCGTGTAGCTAGTTCTTGGATATCTGCACAAGGGGCGTGACACCAATTTCCACAAAAATGACAATTTATCCATGTGGAAGCCCGTTTGTTTGATTGACTGCAGACTATACAGAGCTTCATAATGATTTGAGTGGTTGATTTACTGTAATTCTACTAGCAACCTCTTGAATACTCTATTAATAACCTCCTTAAATGAAGCTCTAGCTATTTGTATTTCTATTTCTAACTAATTGGACAGCTTACCGTGTACGTTCCTGATTTTTATTTATTGTTTGTGTTTGAAAAGGGCGCCTACAACCCCATCCGTTTACAGTCTGCTTTATTGTCCAACGAATCCGTTTGAAACCAGTCAAGGGTTCGGACCATCAGGGGTTTGACCAGTCGAGGGTTCGGACCGTCGATCTGATCTGATCAGTGGGTCACTTATTAAAACATACAGTCGGTGATTTGGGCTAACACATGAAGGATCTACTTGAAATTATCTACCCGAGTAATATGTGATTTGATTGATACAAAAGTATAACTTGCGTGTTGAAGAGCCGGTGATTTCTGGCAGCTCCTACAGTGACGAACGGTCGAGCCTCAACCCTTGTTTATCAATCGCTGTATCTAGCTTTTCTAGTTTTTTTTTCGTCTCCACCACAATAAATGCTATATTATCACTATAGTTGACTGGTGGAAATTTTGGAGGAAGGACGCTTTTTCTGTAGAAATAATTGCTTCTCGTTGTGTATATTGCGACCGCTGGTAACTACAGGTTATATGAAATTCACAGTATACGTCTGGTATTTCAAGAAAAAAGAGTAGCCCAGTTAATAAGAAACCAGTCAAAGAAAGGAGATATTGTCTCTTCTGCAAGGGTACTCATGTTTCTAAGAATTGCAATGCATACAATTCATGGAATGATAAAGTTGAAAGATTGGAAGAACTTGACAGATGTATCAGGTGTTTGGGTAATCACAATGTAAAGGATTGTTATGCCAAATTAAACTTCTGTTATCAATGTCACAAAGGAAGACACCATATAGTCATGTGTTAAGGTCTATATGATAATGTTGATAATATTCATAATGTTGACAATCTTGACACAACAGTAACTAATGTAAAAATTGCTGCTAATGTTAATAATGATGGTTTTACTGAAGTAGCCTTACCTGTGTTACAGGAAAAAATTGATGATAGGCATAAATCAAAAAATGTAACTGATTATTAGACCAGGATCCCAACGTACTTTCATTAAACGCAAATGTCTTGATGCATGAAAGTACAGATAGGGAGATCCCACACAACTTTAAAATTATCTGGTTATCTCTCGATAAAAGGGCTCAATTGTATACACTGATTATGTAACTGTCAGGTTGGGCATGAGAAAATATGTGTTAATTCAAGCAATTGTAATAGGCTTCCATAGAAAAATATCTACAGAAGGACTTAGTAAAGCTACAGAAAGACTCTCACATAATGTAAAATTTAGCATCTTCTGTGTAAGTGATGATTCTGTTAGCCAATAAATATTTGATAGGTATGTGACTATTTTGCCTCCTTTGTAAAGGGTATAGAAAGAAATGTGGTGTCACCCATTTGAAGACTGCAGGAGGGCCATGTAATGGTATAGGTAGGATTCCTCGATCATAAATTCATACAGAGGAAACTACAAATACCATAACTGAGTGTCTTATACTCATGAAGTTTTATAACCCCATATAAATCTTCATAGAGGATGGTGTTGGAGCCAGTGCATAAATTGTGGGAATTAGACAGCATGGAATAAATTAAATGAAGAAAGACCAAGACGATTCTTTTACCCAGGAGCAGTACCTGAGAGATGTAAAAATTTGAATCTGGACAATACTGGGTACGACTTTTCCGTGGAGACTGAACCATCCAGAATTGCCCACTAAATTACAGAAAGGCATATGTGGCAATAAACGCACAGCTCTGCGAACTGGAAGTAAGACACCAGAATGGTTAACTGCCTATAATGATATAATTGCTGACATTTAATTAACAAATTTTTATAGAAGAGGTAACATCCAGAGCAAGCCAAAATTTATGGTCCCCCCCCCCCCCCCCCCACTATTAGGCCACATCACGGAGTGAAGAAGGATCAAAGACCACTCCTCATGAGGATTGGTTTAATTGTAGTCCCGGCAGGAGTAACAAAAATGTCCCTAGTATAATGACAGTTGATGACAGGTCCGTCGTTGACGGAAAAGTTAGCGATATCTTTATTAAATTTCAGGATTAAAAATTATGCGCTTTTACGGCTGACATAAGTAAAGCTTTCCTAAGAGTGGGTTTACAAGAGGCTGACCGGGATTGTACCCGCTTCTTATGGCCTGAGAATCCTAGTGACCCACTTAGCCCTCTGAAAACCTTTCGCTTTAGGAGCGTATTATTTGGTGCTACATCCAGTCCGTTCCTACTTCAAGCGACGATAAATGCACACCTTAAATGTACGGGAAGTCCATTGAGTAAAGTAATGAGCAAACAATTTTATGTGGACAATTTCCTGGGTGTGACGTCAACTGAAGAGGAACTGTTTAATGACTTATGGAGAGGCTAATAAAATAATGCAAAGTGCAAATATGCCTCTGAGGGAATGGAATAGTAATTCGTCCAAATTAAAGGACAAAATAAGTAAAGATTACCCTGGAGATGAAGTGCCAAAATGTAGTAATGTATTGGGATTTAACTTGGATACTGAGAGAGATTTGTTAATGTTAAAACCTAATAATTACAGTATGCCCAATAAATTAACTAAGAGAGTTTGCTTGCTGAAGTTTCCAAATGTTTTGATCCACTAGGTTTAGTGTCACCCTTACTATAAGAGGGAAATTATTAATTCAGGAAGCATGGAAACTTAAATGTGCTTGGGATGAAATTCTACCTGAGGAATTCATTAACAGGTGGGATGAATTAATTGGTGATTATGAAAAAATTCCAATGTTGGAGTTCCCACGCCAGGTGGCCAATCCAAATGGGAAAAATGTACTCACATTTTTTGTGATGCTTCAAAATTGCAATATGGAGCAGTTGCTTACCTTCAATGTAATAGTGTTATTTTCTCTTGTTATGTCTAAGGCTAAAGTGTCTCCAATAAAATCATACCTTACCTCATTGGAATTAACAGCCATTTATGTAGGTGTCAAATTAGCTAATTATATAAGAAATAAGTTGCAGGAGATAAATATTAGCGACACTGTAATTTGGTCTGATAATGAGGTATCCTTACAATGGATTCTAATGGAAACAGTAAAATTGTGTACGTACAAAACAGAGTCGCTGAAATTAATCAGATGCAAGAGAAGTATAATAGTTTGGGTCAGCAATTTAACATTTAATCATATACCTGGTGAGGAGAATCCAGCTGATTTCTTGTCTCGAGGTTTACCTATGCTAAATTTGTAAATGCTGTATCATGGTTTAAAGGACCGAGCTGGTTGGTAAATAAAGCTAATTGGCCTGTACAAAAGGCGTTATATTGCTCTGTTGAAATTACTGTGACCGCACTCCAATAATTTGTCCTTCCCTTAGCCATTGATATAAATAGGTATTCTTCATTTACCTAACTAATCAATGTAACTAAGTTGGTGTTTAAATTTCTAAAACAAGATGAAATATCATATAAGTTTTTCAACATCCTCTGTAATATTGGTTAAAGAGGGTACAGGAGGAAATATATGGAATATGAGATTAAATTGATGATGGAAAGTAAAAAAAACTGTTGAAAGGTTCTGTAATAGAGAAATTGGGGCTGTATTTAGAGAACAATGTATTAGGTGCAGAGGTAAGGTTACAAAATGCTGCTGATTGGTTGATTATGCTAAACACCTATCTCACTGACCAAAACTCATATCTAACAAATTTAATTGTTCTATTGCCATAAAAATGTAAGGCTTGGTGGGTTTACAAGATACCTTAAATTGTATTAGGGAAACTTCTGGATTCCACAAGGGAGGGCAAAGGGTAAAATGGGTGATTAAATCTTGTGTAATATGTCACCATGTGGATGCCAGATCCTATATGTACCCAGGACCTCCACATTGTCAAATGAGCACTTGAGTAGTTTAGCAAGAACTCCAGCGGGCAGCGTGGAAACAACTGTATATATTTTCGGAAATATGGTTAATAATTTATAGGTGGTTATATAGATGCCCTATATTGTATTTTTAAAAGAAGTAGGTTATCGAAAATGGGAACCTTCGGCTGGGGAGTCAGTCGCCATTTAGTTTGAATTTGTATTAGAAATGTTGGTTGAAATGGAGAATGTTTCATGCACTAGAGGTTAAAATTGGGCTGAACCTCTCAAATAGGAGGCAAAATTGGTGGATATGCATTCCTGCTTACTTGAGATATTCAGGCGATCTGGGACAAGCCTCTCCAGAAACGTCAGATAAGCTCTCTAGATTTGTGTGTAATTCTGGCCAGCATTATTTTCATAGATTTGGTTAGAGTGAGGTTTCTTAGTATGATAACATCTAATCTCCAGTCAAATTGGTGTGTGATATTAAGATATATTTTCTTCTGTTATGTAATTGTGTTTATTATATAACCATTTATTATTTTTTATATTACAGTCCACCAAATTTATTATATTTACCAGAATTCCTGGTGATGTATCTTTATGGTAATTAATAGGTCCAGAGCAACTTGTGGAATCTTATGACAGTGGTAGGTATCGAAGGGGGACATTTTTTTTCGACCTATGTGTCCCCAGATCCTACTTGTCTAACAATTAAATAATAATTATCTATGTTCATTTACTGTTATGTATATAATGATACATTCAGATAAATGTAATTTTCACAATATGCGAGCAAAACCGTTATACATGAACTAGCCAAAATGAATATTGTGTTAACTTACTCTGGGGATCATAGGATACTGTCAAATAGACGTATCCTCTGTCCTATACCAAAAAGCTTTAGAAGTGAGTCTAAACGAAAAGTCTTTAGGTACACGCAGGAGGAGTTCTCAGTCCCATGACTATTTAATATTCTGCAATGCTCTCCTAAATGCTCGACTGCCTCATCTAAACATATAGTTATAAGTTAGGCTGATGGATATCATGATCCATACAAAGAGCATACATAAGATGAGTACATTCTTAATGAATTTCAATTAATCTGTAAAGATAGGCCTAATAATATCCTCCTCTAAAACAATGATATTAACAAGCACGAATACCCCCACCCATTATTCGCAGGGTGGGGATAATAAAAATATACATTAGCTACCTTAAAATCTTACTGATATTTGGCATAGATGTACCCTTTTAAAAAAAACTCAACTATACCTTTAACTAATTAAGAAATGCAATATAGGCTAAATGCTCTCAAAGCATTGGTTGCTGGTCAACCGCATAACTATGGTGCAATGTGAGAACGTGAGAATGTTGTACACGTCCATGTTAGGTCCTTAATTGAATATGCTGTTCCCGTGTGATTTAAGCTAGACGAAAGTTCTCTCCGATCCTTGGAGTTAATGACAAAATGAAGATTTCAGAATTATTACTTGGCTCTCCCAAAATCTACAAAGGATCTTGATGATATGAGGAAGGCGCTTGGTATTATTCTAGTATCAGTGATAGGATAGTTGAGATTAAACTGTACTCGGTATTGAATGCTAAGAAAAGAACCAGGAAAATGTCACAATGAACCTTACTAAGAGTTAGAAGGTAAATACACACAGATCTAAATGGTTGTAAAAACGTGCAATTGCATTTTAAGTTTTATAACCTGCATGAGCTGTATCACTGTAGGCAACAGAGCACTTCACCACCATGGAACTTGTGTTCAATTAATATACATATCTGCAACTAGTCCCTCCCAAGAAGCTCATTGCTAGTAATACCCTTAAATCACTTGCCTAAAGCAACTGCTCAAGAAGAAAAATTTCTCCGCTTAGCTGGTAGTAATAAGTTATCACAAGTTATATACATGATGGATCTAATCAGGAGTCTTCTGGCAGGGCTGCATTTGCTCTTGTTGCCACCTCCCTAGTTAAGAACGAAAATAAACTTGTTGAGTTAGCATATAATTAACAACTGGGCATCTACACTGCAAACTGAATTGCTTGCAATCCTAATGGTGCTTCACTCTATCATCATTACTGATTCTATGTCATGACTGAAGGCTCTTGACTCATAAAATTTACTCCAACAACATGCTCATTGGAGAAGCCAGGTATAAACAAATTTCAAACACATATACAGCAAATTTCCAAAAAAAATTCCAAGACGTAGGCATACTATCGAAGATACGGTCAGCCCTCCTGGCCCTATATCACTCACTTATTTACCCTATTCACCTATGGAATTTGTGCATGGGGCTCAACAACAATAAACCATCTCAGACCACTAATCACGCAACAAAAGGCTGCAGTCAGAATGATAACAAATTCCACTACAGACAGCACACTCCACCAATATTCAAAACTCTAAACCTACTCACAATACAAAACATCCATACTTATTACTGCACCTACTACATACAAAGAACACTTAACTCTGACATAAACCCTCCCCTCAAACATCTCCTTATCACCTCAACAGAACACATGACCATAACACAAGCACAGATCACTCTTTGATGTTCCTCGTCTCCATCTCACGCTATGCAAAAACTCAATGCACATAAAAGGCCCTAAAATCTGGAATTCATTACCTGTGAATGTCTGTTTATAAATTCAAGTCTCTTCTCAAAAATCACTACTCACCCACAACTAAATAAATACTGAATAACTGTATCTCATAAATTGTATCTCATTATATGTATATCATTATTGTATCTCATAAATGTCAACCTGTGACCCAATCAAACTTTGTTACTATTTAACTTCATTACCTAACAGAATACTCCATTCTACTGATTACACAGCAACACAGTAAATGACCAAATGACCTGTCTTTGTAAAACAGTGGACCCCGCTTAACGATCACCTCCAAATGTGACCAATTATGTAAGTGTATTTATGTAAGTGCGTTTGTACGTGTATGTTTGGGGTCTGAAATGGACTAATCTACTTCACAATATTCCTTATGGGAAAAAATTCGGTCAGTACTGGCACCTGAACATACTACTGGAATGAAAAAAGTTCGTTAACCGGGGGTCCACTGTACTCATTTGTACTAAATTGTTATCTGTTTTACAATAATTTTTGTACCACTGCTTAGTTAATCTTAAGTTAATTTTAGCCTGCCCATAATGCTCTGCATACAAGGGGCTTTGGTATGCTGCCTTTAAAAATTGTATTCCTTGTACTTCTCTGTATCATGTTCAAATTAATAAATATATAAATAGATACTCAAAAATCAGTGACAAAGGAATTAATGTACAACTGCTATGGATCCCATCACACATTGGATTACTCCATCATGATAAAGTTGATATGTTAGCCAAGAAGAGTATCCAGAAGAAGAATATAGAATATAACTTTGGTATATACACAAATAACCCGCACATAGAAGTGAGGAGCTTACAACGACGTTTTGGTCCGACTTGGACCATTTATAAAGGAGAGCAGGATGGGTATATATAGGCAGGAGTTGGGTTGTCTTTCATCTGCCGTGTATTTGTTCCTTCTTTATTTATTTATTTGTTTTCCCCCCCTAGGTGCTCTTCCTCTACCCTCTGTGAGCACCTAGCTCACTTGCAGTGCTCCTCTTTCTTATTATTTGACTGGTCCCTCCTACTCTTACTACCTCCCCACTACTACTTCCTTCCCTCCACTACTACTACTACTACCACCACCTCCTGCCTATATATACCATCCTGCTCTCCTTCTCGTTAGTATGACTTTGTAAATGGTCCCAAGTCGGACCGAAAACGTCGTTGTAAGCTCCTCTTCTATGTGCGGGTTATTTGTGTATTGTTCCAGTCATGGTATTGTGCCTCTTTTGTTAGTTATAACTTGGGTATATCTGTGTCTAGCATTAGGAATAATATTAATAAGTAAATAACGAAAATGATTGTTAGAGGAATGCAGTTAGAAGCCTGAGTAGATCTATATATGATAACTTAAATGAAGATAAGTATGTTTTATGGAGCAACTTGCAATGTGAACAAACTGACTGATGTTGTAGTGGCCAGGCTTAGGCTTGGTTACAAGTACTTCTGGCAGTTTGGGAGACACACAGATGATGATCAAACTAACTGTAAATTATCTGATCAGGCATATGGTCACTGTCTTGAACAATATGTGCTTAATTGTCCAATTATAAGGAATACAGAGATAGACAGTATAGATAACCTATATTACATGTCAAGATATCTTATTAATGAAAAATAAGATACCAGATATACTAAGCAAATTTCCTAAATTTGCTTGTAACAGATAAATGAACTGTAGATATATAGATATAAACCCATATGTACACCTGTTAACCCTTTTGGGGCCTAATTCCTAGGCCTTTTGTGTATCCATATGCTTTTGCGCTACCGTCCACAGGATGGATATGGGGTGCACAATAAACTAGCCATGTCGGTGGCAAAATCTAATCTAAAAACAACTGTAATCATAAAATTCCTAATACATGTATAGCTACATCTAATTTACCCCTAATTTACACTTACACCCACCCAAATGAGTGTAAACATAAAATTCCTAATATAGCTACTGCCTATTAAATCTTAAGTTAGTCCTAAGTTTGCCTAAGATACTCTTCCAACATATGAGCTTTAATAGAATCAGTGTATCATGCCAAGACAAATCTAATCTCATTACTAAATTTACTATTTGTAATACAGTGGACCCCCGGATTAAGGCGTCATCAGATTAATTAATAATCGGATTAAGTAACATTTTTGCATCAAAATATTGGCTCAGTTAACGACACTGAACTCGGTTCAAGTCATTCGTCCCAAACGTGTCCGCGTACCATGAGCGGCCCAGACACTCCATGTACAGCCAGTGTGCCATTATTTACCAGCCAGTAAGGATGATTCCACACGTACATGCGATACATTTTGTATTATTCCATTGTTTACAGTGCTTGTAACTGCTAAATAAGCCACCATGGGCCCAAAGAAAGCTTCTAGTGCTAGGGTAAGAAACACTATAGAATTCAAGAAAAAGAATGTAGAAAGATATGAAAGTGGTGGTGGTAGAGAGTGGTAGTGATGGTGGTACACCAGCCAGGGTACTTTCCCACACACCAGCCAGAGTACTTCCCCACATACCAGCGAGGGTACTTCCCCACACACCAGCCAGGGTACTTCCCCACACACCAACCAGGGAACTTCCCCACACACCAGCCAGGGTACTTCCCCACACACCAGCCAGGGTACTTCCCCACATACCAGCAAGGGTACTTCCCCACACACCAGCCAGGGTACTTCCCACACACCAACCAGGGAACTTCCCACACACCAGCCAGGGTACTTCCCCACACACCAGCCAAGGTACTGCCCCACATGGTATAAATGGTATAAGCCTTGGTAATAAATACCGACAAGTTGGTTTAGAAAGACACGTAATCAAATACTATGACATATTTATTAGAAAATGGAAGTAGTGGTGCAGCATAAGCAACCAATGATTAATATAAGTAAGATAAATCATTTTCACAATTTTAACATTTCTCATACCTGGGATGA
>NW_026475037.1:0-10869 GCF_026875155.1 Cherax quadricarinatus
GCCGATAGGATAAAGCGTTCTCATATTGTGAGGGAATTAGTGTGAAAAATTGGAGAAAGAAAATACGAAAATTTGGAAAATAATTTTTCAACAACTTAAAATCCCATTCGGAGGTAACTAATAAGTATATAATATAAACAATTATTTTAATTACTTAATGGGAGTCAAGGAGGCGCACTTATAGTTACACAAAATGGTATATAATTTATTAGTCAAAATATATAACCGGCAAATGCACCATAGTGCACGATTACAACTTTTTAAACGCCCTCTCTCATATTATTTTATAATTAGTTCTTTATCTTGTAGCGATTTTGACAGTTATACACCAACCTAACTCACTGTTGGTGCAGCTCTAATGTCGATGTTAACATAATCTGTACTTTCAATATTTATAGAATATCTGATGCCAAGAGATTGAATCCCTGATACTGACAAAGACATCATCTTTAGTTTTAACGTCAGAAGAGCTCATCTAATGTTAAGGATGCTGGGAGAGAAGCTGGAGGTATATACCAACAAATACAGGTATTATAATGCCACACAGCATGAATGGTATAACCACAAAGGATGATTGTGATGCCGCTCTCATACGCTGAGCTAATCATGGCTCGCTGTCTTGCAATTATTTGTAATGAATCCATTTCTTAAGGATTTTTTCATTAGCAAGATAATTGCTACATAACGCGGGATAATCTGCTGTATTGCGAGATACTAACTATAATTATCGTAAACTCTAAGATTAGCGGAAAATTTTGAAATTATAATAGCTAAATAAGGGAAGATAAAATGCTTCAGTATATATATATATATATATATATATATATATATATATATATATATATATATATATATATATATATATATATATATATACATATATATATATATATATATATATATATATATATATATATATATATATATATATATATATATATATATATATATATGTATGTATATATATATGTATATATATACTAAAGCATTTTATCTTCCCTTATTTAGCTATTATAATTTCAAAATGTCGTGCCGAATATGTAAAACGGGTCAATTAGCAAGAACTCAATTAAAATTAAGTCCTTTCTAAAATTTTCTCTTATACGTTTAAAGACATTTTTCTCATTAATGGTGATGTAACAAATTTTAATTTTGCATTAAAAGAATCTTAGAAAACTTACCTAACCTTATTATAAGAGACGCAATTTATTTTAGCCTAACCCAACTAAATATATTTTAGATTTGTTTACAATAATTTAATACTAAACAAACACAGTGAAATATATTTTTTTCGTTAGGTTCAAAACGATTTTGGCGAAATTATTGCATACACAAATTTTCACTTGTCCTATATGGCAAGATGAGCGTTGCTATATAAGCCAAGATTGCAAGTTCTGCCTATTCGGCACGACATATATATATATATATATATATATATATATATATATATATATATATATTATATATATATATATATATATATATATATATATATATATATGTTATCAACAAATTTTGTTGAAAATAAGAAAAAGTTTTGGAGTGAGATTAACAAGTTAAGGAAGCCTAGAGAACAAATGGATTTGTCAGTTAAAAATAGGAGAGGAGAGTTTATTAAATGGAGAGTTAGAGGTATTGGGAAGATGGAGGGAATATTTTGAGGAATTGTTAAATGTTGATGAAGATAGGGAAGCTGTGATTTCGTGTATAGGGCAAGGAGGAATAACATCTTGTAGGAGTGAGGAAAAGCCAGTTGTGAGTGTGGGGAAAGTTCGTGAGGCAGTAGGTAAAATGAAAGGGGGTAAGGCAGCCGGGATTGATGGGATAAAGATAGAAATGTTAAAAGCAGGTGGGGATATAGTTTTGGAGTGGTTGGAGCAATTATTTAATAAATGTATGGAAGAGGGTAAGGTACCTAGGGATTGGCAGAGAGCATGCATAGTTCCTTTGTATAAAGGCAAAGGGGACAAAAGAGAGTGCAAAAATTATAGGGGGATAAGTCTGTTGAGTATACCTGGTAAAGTGTATGGTAGAGTTATTATTGAAAGAATTAAAAGTAAGACTGAGAATAGGATAGCAGATGAACAAGGAGGCTTTAGGAAAGGTAGGGGGTGTGTGGACCAGGTGTTTACAGTGAAACATATAAGTGAACAGTATTTAGATAAGGCTAAAGAGGTCTTTGTGGCATTTATGGATTTGGAAAAGGCGTATGACAGGGTGGATAGGGGGGCAATGTGGCAGATGTTGCAGGTGTATGGTGTTAGGAGGTAGGTTACTGAAAGCAGTGAAGAGTTTTTACGAGGATAGTGAGGCTCAAGTTAGAGTACATAGGAAAGAGGGAAATTATTTCCCAGTAAAAGTAGGCCTTAGACAAGGATGTGTGATGTCACCGTGGTTGTTTAATATATTTATAGATGGGGTTGTAAGAGAAGTAAATGCGAGGGTCTTGACAGGAGGCGTGGAGTTAAAAGATAAAGAATCACACATAAAGTGGGAGTTGTCACAGTTGCTCTTTGCTGATGACACTGTGCTCTTGGGAGATTCTGAAGAGAAGTTGCAGAGATTGGTGGATGAATTTGGTAGGGTGTGCAAAAGAAGAAAGTTAAAAGTGAATACAGGAAAAAGTAAGGTTATGAGGATAACGAAAATATTAGGTGATGAAAGATTGGATATCAGATTGGAGGGAGAGAGTATGGAGGAGGTGAATGTATTCAGATATTTGGGAGTGGACGTGTCAGCGGATGGGTCTATGAAGGATGAGGTGAATCATAGAATTGATGAGGGGAAAAGGGTGAGTGGTGCACTTAGGAGTCTGTGGAGACAAAGAACTTTGTCCTTGGAGGCAAAGAGGGGAATGTATGAGAGTATAGTTTTACCAACACTCTTATATGGGTGTGAAGCATGGGTGATGAATGTTGCAGCGAGGAGAAGGCTGGAGGCAGTGGAGATGTCATGTCTGAGGGCAATGTGTGGTGTGAATATAATGCAGAGAATTCGTAGTTTGGAAGTTAGGAGGAGGTGCGGGATTACCAAAAACTGTTGACCAGAGGGCTGAGGAAGGGTTGTTGAGGTGGTTCGGACATGTAGAGAGAATGGAGCGAAACAGAATGACTTCAAGAGTGTATCAGTCTGTAGTGGAAGGAAGGCGGGGTAGGGGTCGGCCTAGGAAAGGTTGGAGGGAGGGGGTAAAGGAGGTTTTGTGTGCGAGGGGCTTGGACTTCCAGCAGGAGTGCGTGAGCGTGTTTGATAGGAGTGAATGGAGACGAATGGTTTTTAATACTTGACGTGCTGTTGGAGTGTGAGCAAAGTAACATTTATGAAGGGGTTCAGGGAAACCGGCAGGCCGGACTTGAGTCCTGGAGATGGGGAAGTACAGTGCCTGCACTCTGAAGGAGGGGTGTTAATGTTGCAGTTTAAAAACTGTAGTGTAAAGCACCCTTCTGGCAAGACAGTGATGGAGTGAATGATGGTGAAAGTTTTTCTTTTTCGGGCCACCCTGCCTTGGTGGGAATTGGCCAGTGTGATAAATATATATATATATATATATATATATATATATATATATATATATATTTTTATATATATATATATATATATATATATATATATATTAGAGAGAGAGAGAGAGAGAGAGAGAGAGAGAGAGAGAGAGAGAGAGAGAGAGAGAGAGAGAGAGAGAGAGAGAGAGGCTGTGGGCATCCCGCTATGTGATTTTGGCACAATATCGTCCAATCAAGAACAGCTACCAGGATTATCATCAACAGGCTGGTGTGTGAATATCTGTGCTCGTGTTGGAATGGGCCAGAAGACTCCGCTTTCGTCTCTTCCGTCAGAATCAAAAAAAGTTCTGTGTTGTGAATTCAGTGAAGGGAACATAACGGTCCCCTTTATGAGTAGGAGAGGTCGGTGAGGGGAGGCCTCAGGAGGAGGAGGAGGGGGGAGGTTGAGGGGTAAAAACGTCCCCCCCCTTCCCCAAACAGGCGCGCATACACCGTGTGCTCGTGTTCCCAACAATGGAGTGTTTGTTCACCGTGTGTATAAGTGTACATAGTCTATAGTGTACAGGCATAGTATGTGCATGGCATGCGCATAGCTTTGTGTAGTATATCCGGTGTGCGTTTATAGTGGGGGCTGTGCACAGAGCTAGTAGTGTATAGTAACATGTGCACAGAGCTTTTGTGGTGTATAGTGACTTGTCCTGGGAGGAGGAGCGCCCCTACTCCGCCTCATCACACATCTTCCACTCCTCCCTTTCCCCCACCGCCCACCACAAGGACGGGAGACCCTGTCCTCCCCTACCACCACCATGAACCACATGCGGTATGTGCCATGCGCCATTTTCCCTTCAGCCTGGGCTTACCACATAGTCTGAGGTTTGGCAGATGATGAAGCCAGCCAGCCACAAAGCCAGGGAAACAATGAAACCCAACAATGAAAGAAGAGGCACATGTCAGGTGTGTGGGAGAGTTTGGGGCACGCACAGGGATGGCCGTATTCGTGCACACAATGGGTTGTGCAGGATCACATATGCCCCCAGCAGAGAGCAGCCCACAGCCTCCACGGGCAGATGGCATTCCAATGGGAACCTCGTCACTTGCGATAACCTTCTGTTGGCATTCAAATCCACTGCTAGCAGTACACTATCCCACATCCCTAAAGCGGCTCGCCCATATGCAACAGGGAAATTCACAGACCTCCTTAAGCGGGTGAATGGAGGTTTGCACCAACTTGGGAAGCCCGAGGCACCATCCAAGCATGGAAACAACCTACTCTTGTTCGGCAATGTCTGTCTTGCAGTTCCTGAAGGACGAGGCAAACTGCTAACCACGTCAATTATCAAGGCAGTGACCCAAACTCCCCAAGAACGGACAACTGTGTCCCTCTGCCCATCATCGCAGGAATCAAAGAGATAGACCAAGAAAAGTCCCACTGAAAATGAGAAAATTTGCGCACAGGTTAGCAAAAAAAATCGAAGAGGGCAAACAGTGGGAGCATAAGAATAATTACAAGTGATGACACTTTTAGCCCCCAAAGATGAGACCACGGCCCCCAAGCACTAAGAGACAAGCATCCAACCAGGGACCCCATAGCCATCAACGAAAACCCCTGAGGAAGACCCTACATTGAACAATCAATTTTTGCCAGAATCGGAAGGGCTATAAGGCGATCGTGTCTTTTTCCAGCAGGATCTGCAGGAGGTTACACGGAATTCGCCCTCAGCACCTCAAAGAGATGGTAAATCCAGTACTCGGTGGAATCTGCATCAATTCTTCTCACCGAGTTAACAACTTTCGTCAACAATTGCCTGGTGGGCGAAATCCCAGAAGAAATTAAAAACCCTTTCTTTTTTGGAGCCTCACTATGTGCTTTGAAGAAGAGGGATGGAGGAATCAGACCCATTGCAGTTGGAAACACCCTTCGCCGTCTCGTTGTCAAAGCAGCAGTGAGAAACATTCGCCTAGAAACTGCCAGTTTACTCCAGCCACACCAACTGGGCTTTGGGTCTCTCAAGGCAGTGAAGCTGCCCGCTCATTTCCGCCCAAAGGGGCCCACATCAGGGGGCCTACCCGAAGACAAGGCCATAGTCAAACTTGATTTTAGAAATGCCTTTAATATGGTGAAGAGAGATGCTGTTTTGCCAGCTGTTCGGGATCGGTTACCCAGTCTTTTACCCTTCATTTCAGCCAGCTACAGCAAACCCTCAATTCTTTTGTTTGGAGAACATGAAATTCAATCATCAGAGGGTGTTCAGCAGAGTGACCCACTTGCTCCACTTCTCTTCTGCTTGGCAGTAAGAGAACTAATTTCCAACCTACGCAGTGAGCTCAATATCTGGTACCTGGATGACGGCACTCTGGCAGGTACTGAAGTCCCGGGTGGGGGACCTACAACTGGTGAAAACACAGGGAGAAGACTTGGGACTCATCCTCAATCCCTCCAAGTGTGAAATCATCACAGCCAACCAGGAAATAATCAATGCTGTGCAAAGAATCCTCCCAGAAGTCTCAACTATCACTCCGTCCAACAGTACCCTCTTGGGGGCACTGCTGGGTCACCAGGCCATCGACACTGTCCTCAGGGACAAATTGAATGACCTGATGAGAATGGAGGAGAGAATAAGTGATCTTGATGCCCATGATGCTCTGTATCTCCTCAAAAGATGTCTTATTATGCCAAGACTCACTTACTTCTTGAGGTGTGCACCCTTTTTTGACAACCCAACACTCGATGAATATGACGCACACCTGAGATCAACTTTTAAGAAGGCACTGAACCTGTCACTAGAGGATGAGCAATGGGATCAGCAACCCTCCAGTGCAACTGGGGGGTATAGGGGTGCGTAAAGCAATGCATGTTGCTTTACCTGCTTTTCTGTCTTCGTGTTTGGCTTCCGGTTTCAAATTTGTCAAGAAGATAGCACCCGATCGCTTGAGAGACTTGGTAGGAGCTCAAGACGCCAGGTTTACTGAAAACAGCGACTCGGTGGGACACCCTTACGGGGCTCCTCCAGTAGACCAGCTTCTCCCAAACAGCACAAACAGTCCCACTGGGACAAACCGATCATGGAAAAAATCGCCAACACAATGCTCTCCAATGCTTAGGAAAGGACAAAGTCGTCTCCTGGCAGTTTGTAGGCACCACACTTTAGGAGATTTCGTGTTAGCTGTTCCCAATTCCTCCCTGGGCACCCGTTTCGACCCAAAGGCCATTCGGATTGGTGTTTTCTCTTGCCTAGCCGCCCCATCCTCACCGAACATAGGTGTATTTGCGGCAGGGCAACAGCTGATCAATTCGGATTCATGTCTTGTGTGTCACAAGCAGAAGGGGAAATATGCCAGACATGAGGAGGTCAATGACATCATAAAGAGAAACCTCACCACAGCCCATTGCCCCGCTCACGGAAACCCAAGTACACAGGTCTGTTGGAAGTCAAAAGCGTCCTGATGGAGACACTATGCTTACCTGGAAGGATGGAAAGCAGATTGCCTAGGACTACACCTGTGCTGCCACAATGGCAGACACCTACTTGCCATACTCCGTAGTGGAAGGGGGTTGAGCTGCCAGCCACAGGGAGCCCAGAAGATCCGAAAATATGAAGACCCTTTCCCCCCTTTCTATAACTTCATTCCAGTAGGGTCGGAGACCCTTGGAGCATGGGGCAAGTTCCTCAAAGAGCTGGGTGAAAAGCTCATCATAGAAACCAAGGACCACAGGGCGACCAGCTTTCTCTTTCAGAGACTCAGTGTTGCGATCCCAGAGAGGAAATGCCGGCAGCATTCTGGGCAAGCGGCCCACTGCAGGGGAGCTGGACGAAGTATTCGAGATGTAGCTCTGAGTTACCTATGTTGTTTTGCTTTCTGTTGTATTTTTGTGAATGTTTGGCCAATGTATTTTTGTCTTTAAATAAACATCTTGAAATATAGGGGTGGTAGGAGAAAATTCTCAACAGCTAGTATATTCTTTTTTCTGAGGATGAGGGTCCCCATGACAGTTCTTAGAGGTGAAAAACCCCCCTATATTTAATTTTATATAAAATATATATATTTTAAAAAAATTATATATATATAAATATATATATATAATATATATATATATATATATATATATATATATATATCTCGTGTCGAATATGTAAAACTGGTCAATTAGCAAGAACTCATTTAAAATTACGTCCTTTCTAAAATTTTCTCTTATACGTTTAAAGATATATTTTTATCATTAATGTTAATGCAAAAATTTTAATTGTGCTCCAAAAGAATGTTAGAAAACTTACCTAACCTTATTATAACAAGAACAATTTATTTTAGCCTAACCCAACTATATATATTTTAGAGTTGTTTACAATAATTTAATACTAAACAAACACAGTGAAATATAGCAGCAGGAACTGACGGAATCATGACAGAAATGTTAAAAGCAGGGTTGGGGGATAGTGTTGGAGTGGTTGATATTTTTATTTAATAAATTTATGAAAGAGGGGAAGGTACCTAGGGATTGGCGGAGAGCATGTATAGTTCCTTTATATAAAGGGGAGGGGGACAAAAGAGATTGTAAAATTTATAGGGGAATAAGTTTACTGAGTATACCAAAAAAAGTGTACGGTAGGGCTATTACTGAGAGAATTAGAGGTAAGATAGAGACTAGGATTTCGGATGAGAAAGGAGGCTTTAGACTTGGTAGGGGAAGTGTGGATCAAGTGTTTACATTGAAGCATATATGTGAAAAGTATTTAGACAAATAGGGAAGCTTTCCTTGCATTTATGGATATAGAAAAAGCATATGATATATATTAGTGGCTAGGGGAGCAATGTGACAGATGTTGCAAGTGTATGGAATAGGTAGTAAGTTACTAAATGCTGTAAAGAGTTTTCACGAGGATAGTGAGGCTCAGGTTAGGGTATGTAGGAGAGAGGGAGATTACTTCCCGGTAAAAGTAGGTCATAGACAGGGATGTGTAATGTCACCATGCTTGTTTAATATATTTATAGATAGGGTTATGAAGGAGGTAAACGTTAGGGGTGTTGGGGAGAGGGGTGGGATTAAATTATGGGGAATCAACTACAAAATGGGAGTTGACACAGTTACTTTTTGCTGATGATACTGTGATGATGGGAGATTCTAAAGAAAAATTACAAAGGTTAGTGGAAGAATTTGGGAGGGTGTGTAAAGGTAGAAAGTTGAAAGTGAACATAGATAAGAGTAAGGTGATGAGGGAATCAAACGATTTAGATAAAGAAAAATTGGATATCACATTGGAGAGGAGGAGTATGGAAGAAGTGAATGTTTTCAGATATTTGGGAGTTGACGTGTCAGTGGATGGATTTATGAAGGATGAGGTTAACCATAGAACTGATGAAGGAAAAAAGGTGAGTGGTGCATTGATGTATATATGGAGACAAAAAACGTTATCTATGGAGGCAAAAAAGGGAATGTATGAAAGTATAATGGTACCAACACTCCTATACGGGTGTGAAGCTTTGGCTGTAAATGTTGCAGCGAGGAGGCGGTTGGAAGCAGTGGGGATGTCCTGTCTAAGGGCAATGTGTGGTGTAAATATTATGCAGAGAATTCGGAGTGTGGAAATTAGGAGAAGGTGTGGAATTAATAAAAGTATTAGTCAGAGGGCTGGAGAGGGGTTGTTGATGTGGTTTGGTCATTTAGAGAGAATGGATCAAAGTTGAATGACATGTAGAGCATATAAATTTGTAGGGGTAGGAAATCGGGTTAGTGGTCGTCCTCGAAAAGGTTGGAGGGAGGGGATAAAGGAGGTTTTGTGGTCGAGGGGCTTGGACTTCCAGCAAGCGTGCGTGAGCGTGTTAGATTGGAGTGAATGGAGACGAATGGTTTTTGGGACCTAACGAGGTGTTGAAGTGGGAGCAGGGTAATAGTGAAGGGATTCAGGGAAACCGGTTATTTTTATATAGCCGGACATGAGTACTGGAAATGGGAAGTACAATGCCTGCACTCTAAAGGAGGAATTTTGGATATTTTCGGATATCTTTATATATGCCTCTAAACTGTTGTATCTAGGTGCCTCTGCAAAGACAGGGATTATGTATGAGTGAGGTGAAAGTGCTGAATGATGATGAAAGTATTTTCTTTTTGGTGTATTTTTTTTCTTTTTCGGTCACCCTTCCTCTGTGGGAGACGGCTGACTTTTTGAAATATATATATATATATATATATATATAATATATATATATTATATATATATATATATATATATATATATATATAATATATATATATATATATATATATATATATATTTATATATATATATATATATATATATATATATATATATATATATATATTATATATATATTATATATATATATATATATATATATATATATATATATATATGCTAGGAACCCTAAGCTGCAGATCATTGATATCGAATATAATGTCCGTGTCCTGGTGGCCAAAGCTCTTGCGCCACACGGCGAAGGTCTGGGTTCGATTCCCATCGAGTGTAGAAGCATTGAGTGTGTTATTTTACACCGGTTGTCAATGTTCCCTATCAGTAAAATGGGTACCTGGGTGTTAGTCGACTGGTGTGGGTCACATCCTGGGATAAAACTGACCTAATATGCTCGAAATGCGCTGCATAACAATGGGCTTTCTATGTAGTAGTATGTCATTGATGTCAACTAGGACTGTATACCTTGTACATGTACTTGTAGTAAATAAAGATATTCTTCTTCTTCTTCCTCTTCTTCTTCTTCTTCTTATTTTTCTTATTATTATTACTGTTATTATTATAATTATTATTATTATTATTATTATTACTATTATTATTATTATTATTATTATTATTATTATTATTATTTTATTATTATTATTATTATTATTATTATTATTATTATTATTATTATTATTATTATTATTATTATATTATTTTATTAATATTATTATTTATTATTATTATTATATTATTATATATTATTATTATTTAGAGTATATTTTTTGAGCACCATAATTTCATCCCTGAGCATAGACATGAAATCAGAAATGGAATTTCGCGCCTTACATGTTGAGAGTGATGGATGGGGTGGATTGTATATTCCTGAGCTATATGAAAGCTTTTGATTCTGTGAAACGTGAAAGGCTACATATGAAAACCCAGATTCCGACTGAGGACAGGGAAGGATATTAGCTTGGAAAAGTGAAAACCTGAACCAAAGAAAATAGAGTTCGTACACAAGAAGTTAAGTATCAAATTGCCGAATATAGCTAGTAAAATCCCACAAGAAAAAATGTTATTATCCATATTATTCCTGGGGTATATTATCGATATGACAAGTATAACTTTTTTTAATAAATGTTACAAATGATCCAAACATACTGAAATGAATGAAATCA
>NW_026475038.1:0-10312 GCF_026875155.1 Cherax quadricarinatus
AGCTGAAAAAAATTCTAAAAGACGAAATACCGGGAGCTAGCTTTGCCCCTGCTGCTAAAAAAATGGAATTACAAATAGGTAATTACACACCCCTAATTACCTAACTCCGAACACTACCAGCAAAAGCACCAGCTACCCACATTTCACACACACACACACACACACACACCACACACAACACACACAATACTCAATTAGTCTGGGGCAAATTAAGAAAAGTGTTCCAGAATTTATTGGACAACTCATAAAATGGAATGTGAGGAAGCTTAACTCAAACCTGTAAGGAGAATCACTGTGTCAAAAATTTATTTTTCCTTAATCCTACACTGCTCTCTCTCTTCTCTCTCTCTCTCTCTCTCTCTCTCTCCTCTCTCTCTCTCTACTCTCTCTCTCTCTCTCCAGTTCTTTTCTCACTTCCTTAATACCCTTTCTCTCACGTGTATCTCCTTCACCCTCTTACTATCCTGCCATTCACAAGTATCTCCTTCACCTCTCACTTCCCTGCACTCACAAGTATCTCCTTCATTCTCACTACCCTGCCACTCCACAAGCATCTTCACACTTCACTACCCTGCCACTCACAAGTATCTCCTTCACCTGTTACTACCCTGCCACTCCAAGTATCTCCTTCATTCTTATTACCCTGCCATCACAAGTATCTCCTTCATTCTTTTACCCTGCCACTCACAAGTATCTCCTTCACTCTCTCACTACCCTGCCACTCACAAGTATCTCCTTCACTCTCACTACCCTGCCACTCACAAGTATCTCCTTCGATCTCTCACTACCCTGCCACTCACAAGTATCTCTTCAATCTCTCACTACCCTGCCACTCACAAGTATCTCCTTCACACTCTACCCTGCCACTCACAAGCATCTTCACTCTCACTACCCTGCCACTCACAAGCATCATCCTTCACCCTTTCACTACCTACCACTCACAAGCATCTCCTTCACTTTCACTACCCTGCCACTCACAAGTATTCACAAGCATCTCCTTCACCCTTTCACTACCCTACCACTCACAAGCATACTCCATTCATTCTCACTACACCTGCCACTCACAAGTATATCTCCCTCACTCTTCCCTAATCTTCATATTTCCTTGTCTCTTGTACAAATGTTTCTCATCTTGTTCATCTGTCTGCCTACACCCGGGTCCCTCGCACTCCTATTCTTCACCACCTGCTTCCTCACTCACATGGTCCCTGGTCCCTCCCTCACCCACCCACCTAGTCCCTAACCTGGTCCTTCAATCTCATAGTTTCTCTCCTTCCATGGACTCTCCTCACCCGCCTCCCTCATCTCCTCGGTCCCTCACCTCCATGCTCCCCAACCCCTCGGTCCTCTACCTCCTCGGTCTATCAACCCCCTCGGTTACTTACCCCCACGATCCCTCACCCTCTCGGTCCCTCAACCCCTCGGTCCCTCACCTCCTCGGTCCCTTACCTCCTCGTCCCTCACCTCCTCGCTCGCTCCCTCACCTCCTCGCTCGCTCCCTCACCTCCTCGCTCGCTCCCTCACCTCCTCGCTCGCTCCCTCACCTCCTCGCTCGCTCCCTCACCTCCTCGCTCGCTCCCTCACCTCCTCGCTCGCTCCCTCACTCCTCGCTCGCTCCCTCACCTCCTCGCTCGCTCCCTCACCTCCTCGCTCGCTCCCTCACCTCCTCGCTCGCTCCCTCACCTCCTCGCTCGCTCCCTCACCTCCTCGCTCACTCCCTCACCTCCTCGCTCGCTCCCTCACCTCCTCGCTCGCTCCCTCACCTCCTCACTCCCTCACCTCCTCGCTCCCTCACCTCCTCGCTCGCTCACCTCCTCGCTCCCTCACCTCCTCGCTCCCTCACCTTCCGCTCCCTCACCTTCTCGCTCCCTCACCTCCTCGCTCCTCACTCCTCCCTCGCACTCCTCACCTCCTCCTCGCTCCCTCACATCCTCGCTCCCTCACATCCTCGCTCCCTCACATCCCTCCCTCACTTCCTCCTTCCCTCACCTCCTCGCTCCTAACATCCTCGCTCCCTCACCTTCTCGCTCCCTCACCTTCTCGCTCCCTCACCTTCTCGCTCCCTCACCTCCTCGCTCCCTCTCACCTCCTCCCTCACCTCCTCCCTCGCTCCTCACCTCCTCCCTCGCTCCCTCACATCCTCGCTCCCTCACATCCTCGCTCCCTCACATCCCTCCCTCATTCCTCCTTCCCTCACCTCCTCGCTCCTAACATCCTCGCTCCCTAACATCCTCGCTCCCTCACCTCCTCGCTCCCTCTCCTTCTCGCTCCCTCACCTCGCTCCCTCACCTCCTCGCTCCTCACCTCCTCGCTCCCTCACCTCTCCCTCACCTCCTCCCTCGTCCCTCACCTCCTCCCTCTACCTCCTCCCTCGCTCCCTCACCTCCTCCCTCGCTCCCTCACATCCTCGCTCCCTCACATCCTCGCTCCCTCACATCCCTCCCTCACTTCCTCCTTCCCTCACCTCCTCGCTCCCTAACATCCTCGCTCCCTAACATCCTCGCTCCCTAACATCCTCGCTCCCTCACCTCCTCGCTCCCTCACCTTCTCGCTCCCTCACCTCGCTCCCTCACCTCCTCGCTCCCTCACCTCCTCGCTCCCTCACCTCCTCGCTCCCTCACCTCTACATGGGAAAGAACTCCCACTCAAAGACCAAAACAAATCTATAGAAAATTAAGTGGGAGTTTCCAGGAACTGGCAATTAAGATGGGGAGGAGGAAGATGGGGAGGAGGAAGATGGAGAGTTTGAAGATGGGGAGGAGGAAGATGGAGAGTTTGAAGAAGGGGAAGTTAAAGATGAAGAGGGCGAGGAGATGAAGGGCGAAGATGAGGTGTGGAGAAGTATTAAAACGGGGAGGGTGACGATGGGTAGAAAAGTGGTAGCGTGAAGAGGTGAAGGGGAGAGAATGAAGATGGGGCGGGTAAAGATTAAAGGAGAGGGTGAAGAGGAAGGTTAAATGGGTAAAAAGTGAGTATGTGAAGCTGGAGAACAGTAAAGAGGGGAAGGGGAGATAAAGGAGAAGAGAGGTAAATAGTGGGAAAAAGATATAAATGGGGGAAATGTAACGGGGAATGTTGAGAAGAGAGGTGTTAGAGAAGAGGGTGAGAGGGAACAGAGATGGGAGGGTGGAAAAGTGGAGGGGAAGAATAGGGGAGGAAGGGATGGGAGAGAGGGAGAGATGAAGAGGCTGGAAGAAGGAGAGGATGGGGGAGAAGGAGAGGATGGGAGAGAGGAAGAGGATGGGAGAGAGGGAGAGGATGTGAGAGAGGAAGAGGATGGAGAGAGAGGGAGAGGACGGAGGAGAGGAAGAGGACGGGGGAGAGGAAGAGGACGGGGGAGAGGATGAAACGAGGCAGAAGATGGAAGAGAAGAACAATGGAGAGGGGAAGATGAGAGAATAGTTAAGAGGAAGGGGAAAAAAAGAAGGGATCGAAGGAGAGAAGAGGAAGATGGAAAAATTAAGGAAAGGGGGAAATAACGACAGGGGGAAAAGAAGTGGAAGGGAGACGATGGACGGGGGTAATAGGATGGAAGAGGAGGATAAGAATAGGGTAGAGAAGGGAAGAAGGCAAGAGGGAAAAAAGAAAAATGAAGAAAGAGACAAGAGAAGCAGACTGATGAGAAGAAAAACTGGATTAGGATGAGTGAAAACGATGAAGGATTAATGAATAAAAAAAAAGGAAGAGAAGGGCTGAGAGAAGAATGATGGGTAAATAATCAGAGATTGATTGATTAATGAGAAAAGAATGATAAATACGAGAATGATGGATAAATGATATGATTAATTAGTGAATGATGGGTAAATAAAAATATGATTAATTAGTGAATAAGAAAATGATCATACGAGGGAATGATAAAAAGAATGATGAGTAAAAGAAAGATGAGGTGAATGGTAAAAGAATGATATGAGTGAGGAGTAAAAGAATGATAAGGAATGGTAAAGAAATAACCAAATGGTAAAACAATGGTGGAAGAATGTGAAGAGAATGGCGGGAGTGGTAAAGATAACTGCGTTAGAATAATAGAAGAATGACAAAAGAAAGGTGGCAGAATGACAAAAGAATGGTGGCAAAATAACAATAGAATGGTGGTAGAATGACAGAAGAATGGTGGCAGAATGAGAAAAGAATGGTGGCAGAATGACAAAAAAATGGTGGCAGAATGACAAAAGAATGACGGAAGAATGACAAAAAGAATGGTGGTAGAATCACAAAAGAATGGTGCTAGAGTAACAGAATGGTGGTAGAATGACAAAAGAATGGTGGGAGAAATGTAACATTCTGGTGGTAGAATGGCAAAAGAATAATAGGGAAATGGCAGAAGAATAATGATAGGGAAGTAGCAAAAGAATGGCATGAGAATAAAAAAAATAAATAGCCGGAGAATGCTTAAAGAATGGTGTGAAACTGGTAAGGGACTGGAAGAAGAACACTGGAAGAAGAGAAAAGAATGGATTAATAGTGGTCAACAAGGGTGAGTGGAGGTATCGTTTGGAAAAGAATTATGCAGAGTTACCCAAGAATGTTTAACAATTAGCAAAATTGAATCAGTGTTAAAACAGGAGATGAGGGAGAAAGAATATAGGATAACCTCGGGTAAATGGTAGAGGAAGAGAGAAGAATGAAGGGGGGGGGGAGAAGAATGGTACAGAACTCGTCAAGGTGGGTTTTCAAATAATAGGAATACCAGGAAACGTGTGAGGAGACGTCAAGAACCAGACGAGGAAACCTGTGAGGAGACGTCAAGAACCAGACGAGGAAACCTGTGAGGAGACGTCAAGAACCAGACCAGGAAACCTGTGAAGAGACGTCAACAACCACAATACCTGTGAAGAGACGTCAAGAACCACAATACCTGTGAAGAGACGTCAAGAACCAGACGAGGAAACCTGTGAGGAGACGTCAAGAACCAGACCAGGAAACCTGTGAGGAGACGTCAAGAACCACAATACCTGTGAAGAGACGTCAAGAACCACAACACCTGTGAAGAGACGTCAAGAACCAGACGAGGAAACCTGTGAGGAGACGTCAAGAACCAGACCAGGAAACCTGTGAGGAGACGACAAGAACCACAATACCTGTGAAGAGACGTCAAGAACCACAACACCTGTGAAGAGACGTCAAGAAGCACAATACCTGTGAGGAGACGTTAAGAGCCACAACACCTGTGAAGAAACATCAAGAAGCACAATACCTGTGAGGAGACGTCAAGAGCCACAACACCTGAGAAGAAACATCAAGAAGCACAATACCTGTGAGGAGACGTCAAGAGCCACAACACCTGTGAAGAAACATCAAGAAGCATAATACCTGTGAGGAGACGTCAAGAGCCACAACACCTGTGAAGAAAACATCAAGAAGCACAATACCTGTGAGGAGACGTCAAGAGCCACAACACCTGTGAAGAAACATCAAGAGCACAATACCTGTGAGGAGACGTCAAGAGCCACAACACCTGTGAATAAACATCAAGAAGATAATACCTGTGAGGAGACGTCAAGAGCCACAACACCTGTGAAGAAACATCAAGAAGCACAATACCTGTGAGGAGACGTCAAGAGCCACAACACCTGTGAAGAAACATCAAGAAGCATAATACCTGTGAGGAGACGTCAAGAGCCACAACACCTGTGAAGAAACATCAAGAAGCACAATACCTGTGAGGAGACGTCAAGAGCCACAACACCTGTGAAGAAACATCAAGAAGCACATACCTGTGAGGAGACGTCAAGAGCCACAACACCTGTGAAGAAACATCAAGAAGCACAATACCTGTGAGGAGACGTCAAGAGCCACAACACTGTGAAGAAACATCAAGAAGCATAATACCTGTGAGGAGACGTCAAGAGCCACAACACCTGTGAAGAAACATCAAGAACCACAATACCTGTGAAGAGACGTCAAGAACCACAACACCTGTGAAGAGACGTCAAGAAGCACAATACCTGTGAGGAGACGTTAAGAGCCACAACACCTGTGAAGAAACATCAAGAAGCACAATACCTGTGAGGAGACGTCAAGAGCCACAACACCTGGAAGAAACATCAAGAAGCACAATACCTGTGAGGAGACGTCAAGAGCCACAACACCTGTGAAGAAACATCAAGAAGCATAATACCTGTGAGGAGACGTCAAGAGCCACAACACCTGTGAAGAAACATCAAGAAGCACAATACCTGTGAGGAGACGTCAAGAGCCACAACACCTGTGAAGAAACATCAAGAAGCACAATACCTGTGAGGGAGACGTCAAGAGCCACAACACCTGTGAATAAACATCAAGAAGCAATAATACCTGTGAGGAGACGTCAAGAGCCACAACACCTGTGAAGAAACATCAAGAAGCACAATACCTGTGAGGAGACGTCAAGAGCCACAACACCTGTGAAGAAACATCAAGAAGCATAATACCTGTGAGGAGACGTCAAGAGCCCACAACACCTGTGAAGAAACATCAAGAAGCACAATACCTGTGAGGAGACGTCAAGAGCCACAAACACCTGTGAAGAAACATCAAGAAGCACAATACCTGTGAGGAGACGTCAAGAGCCACAACACCTGTGAAGAAACATCAAGAAGCACAATACCTGTGAGGAGACGTCAAGAGCCACAACACCTGAGAAGAAACATCAAGAAGCACAATACCTGTGAGGAGACGTCAAGAGCCACAACACCTGTGAAGAAACATCAAGAGGCACAATACCTGTGAGGAGACGTCAAGAGCCACAACACCTGTGAAGAAACATCAAGAAGCACAATACCTGTGAGGAGACGTCAAGAGCCACAACACCTGTGAGGAGACGTCAAGAGCCACAACACCTGTGAAGAAACATCAAGAAGCATAATACCTGTGAGGAGGACATTAGGACGAAGTCGTGATGGAGTAAACGCCTGAGACTCATTTACTTTTATTTACATTTGCTGAGGGGAAACTGGCACAAATTCGCTGGTGTTTGCGACTTGCTCTTCCGGCGACGTCTTGCAAGGAGTCATTTTCTGTAATTCTCGTGTGTCTTGGTCTGTCATTCTCCGCAACTGCCACGGAGGAAGAATTACCTGCCTAGTTTTTCTTATCGCAGCATGCCATTTTCCTGCTCAACTTCCAACAGTGCCATTTTCATGGTGGATATTTAGGAAGTCTGTGTGTGTGTGTGTGTGTGTGTGTGTGTGTGTGTGTGTGTGTGTGTGTGTGGTATGTGTGTGTGTGTGTGTGTGTGTGTGTGTGTGTGTGTGTGTGTGTGTTGTACATATATACAAGTGTGTGTGTATGCAAGTGTGTGTATACGTGTACGTGTGTTTGTATGTGTGTGTCTGTATGTGTCTATGTGTGTGTATGTGTGTATGTGTGCGTGTATGTGTGTGTGTCTGTATGTGTCTGTATGTGTATGTGTGTGTGTGTGTATGTGTGTGTGTATGTGTGTGTGTGTATGTGTGTGTGTGTATGTGTGTGTGTGTGTGTGTATGTGTGTGTGTGTGTATGTGTGTGTGTGTGTGTGTGTGTGTGTGTATGTGTGTGTGTGTGTGTGTGTGTGTGTGTGTGTGTGTGTGTGTGTGTACTCACCTATTTGTATTTGCAGGGGTTGAGACACAGCTCCTGGCCCCGCCTCTTAGCGCTACTAGGTCCTCTCTCCCCCTGCTCCACGAGCTTTATCATACCTCGTCTTAAAACTATGTATGATTCCTACCTCCACTACATCGCTTGCCATATTATTCCACTTCCTGACAACTCTATGACTAAAGAAAAACTTCCTAACATCTCTTTGACTCATCTGACTCTTCCATTTCCCATTATGACCCTTATTTCTATGTCCCATCTCAGGAACATCATGTCTGTCCACCTTATCAACTTCCCACAGTATTTTACATCGTTATCATGTCTTCCCTAACCCTCCTGTCCTCCAGTGTCGTTAGGCCGATTTCCCTTAACCTTTCTTCGTACATTCCCCTTAGTTCTGGAACTAGCCTTGTTGCAAACCTTTGCACTTTCTCTAATTTCTTGACGTGCTTGACCAGGGGTAGGTTCCAAACTGGTGCTGCGTACTCCAGTATGGGTCTGACCTACACGGTTTACAGAGTCTTGAACTATTCCTTACTGAGATATCGGAACGCTATTCTCAGGTTTGCTAGGCGTCCATAGGCTGCAGCAGTTATCTGGATGTGTGTACTCACCTAATTGTACTCACCTAATTGTGGTTGCAGGGGTCGAGACTCAGCTCCTGGCCCCGCCTCTTCACTGATCGCTACTGGATCCTCTCTCTCTCTGCTTCCTGAGCTTTGTCATACCTCTTCTTAAAACTATGTATGGTTCCTGCCTCCACTACTTCACTTGCTAGGCTATTCCACTTGCTGACAACTCTATGACTGAAGAAATACTTCCTAACGTCCCTGTGACTCGTCTGAGTCTTCAGCTTCCAGTTGTGACCCCTTGTCCCTGTGTCCCCTCTCTGGAACATCCTATCTCTGTCCACCTTGTCTATTCCCCGCAGTATTCTTGTATGTCGTTATCATGCCTCCCCTGACCCTTCTGTCCTCCAGTGTCGTCAGTCCGATTTCCCTTAACCTTTCCTCGTACGACATTTCCCTTGAGCTCTGGGACTAGCCTGTTGCAAACCTTTGTACTTTCTCTAACTTCTTGACGTGCTTGACCAGGTGTGGGTTCCAGACTGGTGCTGCATACTCCAGTATGGGCCTAACATACACAGTGTACAGTGTCTTGAACGATTCCTTATTAAGGTATCGGAACGCTATTCTCAGGTTTGCCAGGCGCCCGTATGCTGCAGCGGTTATTTGGTTGATGTGTGCCTCCGGTGATGTGCTCGGTGTTATGGTCACCCCAAGGTCTTTCTCCCTGAGTGAGGTCTGTAGTCTTTGTCCACCTAGCCTATACTCTGTCTGCGGTCTTCTTTGCCCCTCCCCAATCTTCATGACTTTGCATTTGGCTGGATTGAATTCGAGAAGCCAGTTACTGGACCACATGTCCAGCCTCTCCAGGTCTCTTTGCAGTCCTGCCTCATCCTCGTCCGATTTAATTCTTCTCATCAACTTCACGTCATCTGCGAACAGGGACACTTCAGAGTCTATTCCTTCCATCATGTCGTTCACATATATCAAAAATAACACTGGTCTAGAACTGACCCCTGTGGGACCCCGCTCGTAACAGGCGCCCACTGTGATACCTCTTCACGTACCATGACTCGTTGCTGCCTCCCTGTCAGGTATTCCTTATCCATTGCAGTGCCCTTCCTTTTACGTGTGCCTGATCCTCCAGCTTCTGCACTAATCTCTTGTGGGGAACTGTGTCAAAGGCCTTCCTGCAGTCTAGGAAAAACGCAATCTACCCAACCCTCTCTCTCATGTCTTACTTCTGTTACCTTGTCATAAAACTCCAGGAGGTTTGCGATACAAGATTGCCTTCCATGAACCCATGCTGGTTTTCATTTATAATCTTGTTCCTTTCCAGGTGTTCGACCACTCTCCTCCTGATAATCTTCTCCATGACTTTGCACACAATACATGTCAGAGACACAGGTCTGTAGTTTAGTGCCTCGTTTCTGTTTCCTTTCTTAAATATGGGGACTACATTAGCTGTCTTCCATTTCTCAGGTAGTTGCCCAGTTTCAAGGGATGTGTTGAAGATTGTGGTTAGAGGCACACACAGCATGTCTGCTCCTTCTCTAAGGACCCATGGGGAGATGTCCGGTGTGTGTGTGTGTGTGTGTGTGTGTGTGTGTGTGTGTGTGTTGTGTGTGTGTGTGTGTGTGTGTGTGTGTTTTCTCCGTATGTTTTTTGTATATCATTTTTTTTTATATAGTTTTCATAATATTTTATATAAGGGAACAGGAATGTAAATGGGAACAGGAATATAAATGGAAATTCTTTTAATCTCATTTTCTTTACTTTCTACCTCATCCTACTGAAAGCCGAACCTTTTTTTTTTCCCAGAATACGAACGGCGCATCTATTTACGTAACGGTGCATACGGACCGAATGTTTAAAAAACCTACATTTGTCTATGTAAAATGTGGAACAGGCCTTGTACTGTACCTAGAAATCTACAAGAGACAGAGTATCTTTTATTTTAAAAAGAGCGTCATAAGAATTAAAAGCCGAAAGGCAGAAGTAAATGCGATAATTAATAGTTTCAGGGTACCTAAAGATTCATATGTGAAATGATAAATCATTGTGGAGAATACTAGAGTGTACGAACGTATTTTAGGGAAACTTTCAACAGAGGGCTGTCAATATTAAGACCAATACACAGCTCGAGATCACCTCATAATTGTAAAATTGAAAGCTTTTTTTTTTTTACGTTT